>NDXB01018327.1:0-28035 GCA_002631895.1 Agapornis roseicollis
GGAAGACAACTTCCTTCTGCAAGTAATAGAGAAGCTGACAAGGAGAGGTGCCCTGCTTGACCTTGTGCTCACCAACAGGAAAAGGCTCATTGGAAATGTGACGTGCCAGGGCCGCCTTGGGTGCAGTGATCATGAGATGGTAGAATTCGTGATCCTCAGGATGGTGAGAAGAGTGTGCAGCAAACTCACTGCCCTGGACTTCAACAGAGCAGACTTTGGCCTCTTCAGGAACCTGCTTAGTAAGGTTCCATGGGATATAGCCCTAGAGGGCAGGGGGGCCCAAGACTGCTGGGTGATATTCAAGGATCACCTGCTACAAGCTCAGGAGTGTTGCATCCCAACTAGAAGGAAGTGCAGCAGGAGAGCCAGGAGACCTCCTTGGATGGATAAGGAGCTGCTGAGGAAAATTCAAAGGAAAAAAGAGGCTTATAAAAGGTGGAAGCAAGGACAGGCGGCATGGGATGAATATAGGGATGTTGTCCGGGAAGCTAGGGAACACGTAAGGAAAGCTAAGGCCCAGTTAGAATTAAACTTAGCTAGGGATGTTAAGAATACCAAGAACGGATTCTACAGGTATATTGCAAATAAAAGACGGACCAGGAACAACTTAGGCCCCCTCCTGAAGCTATTGGGTGAACTGGCTATGCAGGATTTGGAGAAGGCTGAGGTTCTGAACGACTTCTTTGCCTTGGTCTTCAAAGGGAAAGGCTCTGACTGCACCACCTGAGTCTTGGAAGGCAGACGCAGGGACTGTGAGAATGAAGACCTTGGGCTCACTGTAGGAGAGGACCTGGTTCTAGACCATCTTAAGAACCTGAACGTGCACAAGTCCATGGGACCTGATGAAATCCATCCATGGGTCCTGAAGGAGCTGGCAGATGAAGTTGCTAAGCCACTGGCCATCATATTTGAGAGATCATGGCAATCAGGTGAAGTTCCCAAGACTGGAAAGAGGGAAATATAACCCCCATTTTCAAGAAGGGGAAAATGGATGACCCAGGGAATTACAGACCAGTCAGTCTCACCTCTGTGCCTGGCAAAATCTTGGAGCAGATTCTCCTGGAAGGCATGCTAAGACACATGAAAAACAACAAGGTGCTTGGTGGCAGCCAGCATGGCTTCACTAAGGGGAAATCCTGCCTGACCAATTTGGTGACCTTCTATGATGGGAACTGATGGACAGGGGTAGAGCAGTTGGCGTCATCTACTTGGACTTGTGCAAAGCGTTTGACACTGTCCCACACGACATCCTTGTCTCTAAATTGGAGAGACATCAATTTGTAACATAGGTGGACCACTCGGTGGATAACGAACTGGTTGGATGGCCGCATGCAAAGAGTTGTGGTCAATGGCTCAGTTTCTGGCTGGAAGCCAGTGACAAGTGGTGTCCCTCAGGGATTGGTGTTGGGACCGGTCTTCTTTAACATCTTTGTCGCTGACATGGACAGTGGGATTGAGTGCGCCCTCAGCAAGTTTGCTGATGACACCAAGCTGTGTGGTTGGGTGGATACGCTGGAGAGAAGGAATGCCATCCAGAGGGACCTTGACACACTTGTGAGGTCGGCTGATGCCAACCTCATGAAGTTTAACCATAGCAGCCTTCCAGTATCTGAAGGGGGCCTACAGGGGCGCTGGGGAGGGACTCTTCATTAGGGACTGTAGTGACAGGACAAGGGATAATGGGTTCAAACTTAAACAGGGGAGGTTTAGATTGGATCTAAGGAAGAAATTCTTCCCTGTGAGGGTGGTGAGGCACTGGAATGTTTTGCCCAGGGAGATTGTGAGTGCTCCATCCCTGACAGTGTTCAAGGCTAGGTTGGACAAAGCCTTGGGTGACATGGTTTAGTGTGAGGTGTCCCTGCTTATGGCATGGGGGTTGGAACTAGATGATCTGAAGGTCCTTTCCAACCCTAACTATTCTATGATTCTGTGGTTATGCAAAGGCTTTCAGTCTTTAACTAAAAAAAAAAAAAAATTCACAAATTGAAAAGAATTCAGGATAGTTCTACTAGAAGTATTTCAGTTCTGGAATTCATGGCTTAAAAAGCCCTGTCTTCCCTATATCAACTAACCAGGTTAAGATACAATTTTGATTGGCAAGTACCTTTACAGGACAGACATTTCTGGAAGTAAATGCCTTAACTGCTTTAGAGAAAATTAAATTTACTGGTTATCTGTATTTGAATTCCAATCTAGATATGGAATAGATAATTAGCTACATACATGAAAGGTTCTCTATGATCTGGAGTCTTCAAATAAGTATTAGGTTTCCTCAAAGAAATACTTTAGGTCAGATGGAAGTGATAGACTTACATTATTTCAGCTTTTGTTGCTCTGATATGTAGCCATTCTTAGTAGGTCATGAGCTTGGTGCTATAATGTACCTCTGTGATGGAGGAACCATCTTTACACTCAACATGTAAAGATACTGGTTTGAGATTATGGCCCCTAGGCTACAGGTATGCTTGTAGTTTAAGCAAGGCCAACAGAATCCATTTCCTTGTGCAGGCAGCTGTCACAAAACCTGCTGACAACAACACTCTTCCTTCTTCTTTGTTCTGTTAAATACCAGAACATGGTAGTACACTTGCTTCATGGAAACAAGATGTGGTCAATGTTGTCATCTTAACTGAATCTACATATTGTCAATGAGAGGAAGAGCTACTGTGCTTGTGAGCATGCACCCAGGCAAATAACACACATCCCTGGGCTTGGGTCCTGCCCCTATTAAATTTATTGGTACAGCTGTAGCCCTGCATTCTGTAATGGTACAAATAATAATATGAGCTTGTGAAAAATACTTCAAAATAAAGCTTTCTCTTGTGGTTGATAGGATCAAGACAAGATGATTTTAGGTACATTTAATAGGAAGAGCAGAATAGTCTACTCCATGCTGTGTGTCATGTTCATCTTTGAGATTTTCCCTTTTATCTTTCTACTTGGGAAGACCTTTTTAACTGCTAAAGTGACATTTGATCCTATACTAGCCTTTATAGGTCACAATGCCACCACCAAACCATAATTTCAGGAAGAAAATATTTATTTTCTTCTTTAGAGTTAAAAATCTAAAGTGTCTCCAACAACGTTTTTCTGAACAAATGCAACCTCTGAATAGATGCATGACCAAACCCAAAGAACAGGGAACTAAATTTGTGCCTATGTTGAAATGAATGTAGGATTGGCTTTTACTTATTATGTTAAAATAATTGGCCTTGCATTATTTTTTTTAAAAATAGTAATCTTTAGATGGGCCTTAATGCTGTCTGGGAAATCATCAGTGACGTTCCTTTGTATGACTTCCCAAAAGTCTTGAATTCTTGTGGATATGCTGACTTACTGTCTGAATATATTTGGGGGTATACATTTATGTGCCCCAGATTCCTAGTATTTTAGACAGAGGAAAAATTACATATTTTCCTTACACACAGAATTGGTTTAAGTGGAGCTCATTGAGCAACACCAGTGACCTCAGACAGGAATGACCCATCCTTATTCATCAGAACAGCAACAATGGAGAAGTTCCAGGGAAAAGGCATTTTGTTTTTAAACAAAACCAAACCAAAACAAAAACCACCAAACCTCAAAACAAAACAAAAACAAAGAAAAGGAAGTAATCTTGGTTTCCAGTTGGCTTTTTTGATTTTGAGGTTTGTTAGTGGCCCTATACTGGCCCTCAACTGTGCTGTGACATGAGGTCAGACAAGATGCATCCTGGCTGGTCACCAATTAGTAGGAGTCAGGCTCTCAATAATATTCAGTCTGCATAGAAATATAACCTTGGGTAACCAAAGTCCACCAGTGTTCAAGAGTTTTGGAAATTAACCTCATTTTCAGAAAGATATTATTTTCTGAAGATACTAAAACATCAAGAACTATGTTAATGATTCTCTGTACTGTCAGAATTCACTTGCCTCCTCCCCCTGTGTTTTATAAATGGGAATATGCTGTGAAAAAAAATACGTCTTCTTGATAGTGCATAAAGCCCGTATGCATTAACGTTCCATATTTGAACAGGAGTTTTATAAATATTCAAGCAGTTTTAGTTGGATGCTATTTGTCGAGTAGGCTGCATACCTGTATATTTCTGGGAACAACTGTATGATGTCTAGCTGCAAGATGATCAACCCGAAAAGCAATTTCAAAAACAGTTTGCAAAAGACATACAGTTAATAAAAATTACTTTTTGTAAAGCTTCCTAAACTGCTCTCTTTAGGAAAATGAAAGCATAGGAAAAAAAAAAAATAAAAAGCTCAAGAAAGATTCTGCTTTTGAGTTTATTATAGAGGAGCTTGCAAGTGTTTGTATGCTGCAGGGCTTTATATAGCAGATATATCAGATTATCTGATGCAAATTGAAAACTCATTAAAAGCAATTACAGAACAAGCTATTAATGTTTATTTTGCCAAATCACAAGACTCAGGTGGTGCTGCTTGAGATTTTTAAAGAAACTCAAGAAACAGCCGAAACTAATGTGCAGCCTCCTGCTTTGAACTGTTTTGTGCCTGGTGGCTGGAAGGTAACCAGCATGGCACCTGTTTAATCAAGTGTCTTCAGGAATGGTCTGGGATAGTCTACAGGCTAGTAACCATGCCTGTGTTGAGCAAATCAGTAAACATTGTTTTGAAAAATGTAACTTGACACTTGAAGAAATATGATGTGCTACTGAGTATTGGTTTGGGATTTGTTTTCTTAACAAAAAATATTTTGATTAGGCAAAACTTATATTGCTGCTCAAGTGATAGGGACATCTCCAAATGTCTACAGATCCACTGCATAACTTGGTCACTGTTTCTTCTGCATCAGTCAACAGGCTACTTTGTTATGTTTAAAAATACTTATTTAGATGGATGGCCCTTATAAAAGTGGTTCAACTTAGAACAGTAAAAAAACCCTGAACATTTCCTTATGTCTGCTATTTGCATATGAAATAAAACAAAATCTATCAAATTAAACCAGATTTTTTTTTACTTAATTTTGTGTTCTTTAGTGTATGGTCAAATACCTAGTAAATTACAACATGGGCAGAAGGAACAGCACTCTCAATTCTGAATTCAACCTAGGTGTTTTGTATGCTAATTAACTAAATGGAACATAACCAGATTGCTTAGCACAGAGACTAAGAATAATCTGTTATTCTGGGGACTAGTAGGAATATAAAGCTATTTCTGAAAAAGAACACACAAGTTAGACTGCTTTATAAGGCTTAATGCAGCTTTAAATTGTATTAATCAGCCACAATTTTTTTTAAAGAAAATTTCTGGAGTCTGACTTTCATATTATATTTTTTTGTGTAGTATAAGTGACTACTTGTGCAGTATGGAGTTGCTACTTATCTTGCCTAATTCTTTGCTTTGAATATTTCTATTCAGATATCAACATTCCAGACATGTGGTCTCATAGGAAAAATAATAAGGCTAGTTTCTGAATGCATAATATCGTTTCGTCCCCTAAATCCTCTCCCTGTACTCCCATTATATCATAATGTTAGATAGTGTGATTTCTCAAAGGAAAGCCAAATTCTACCATTATTGCTTCGTTTAATAACTGTGTAAATTCCAGAAACTTTCAGTCATCAAATGTTTGATAACACCTTATCAACCAAAAAGTCGACCTTATTTTTCTTTTACTCTTTACAAAGTATACATTTTCCATTATTTACAGTTGTGAACAAATTGTGATTGATAAAGGGTATAATATTTTGTTAATATGTCCTATGTTAACAGTGAAAAATATCCTACTAGAAGTAATAGGTCTAATATGCTGTTCTATGCCACATATTCATATACAAGTTCAGGTTTAAACAAAATCTATGGGTTAAATTCTGATCTTCAAAAGATTTGCACAAAAATAGTAATTATTTTTTCCAAGCCGACTGCCTAATCATCCATATTGCTTAAGACAAATTCCCACTTACAATACAGTACTACCCTATTTTTGAAGCTTTTTTCCCTGCTTTGTATTAGCCTGAAATCTATTCCAACAAATATTTCAGAACAACTCTAGTTAGTTTTGAACACCATATCTTTAATATGAAGTTTGTGATATATTTTTTATGAGTCAGTCTCTCAAGGTAATGTTTTCTAACATAACCAGCAGGAATATTCTAGTACTGGAATCTCTCTATTCAGTCTGGCAACTATGCTATAAATACTGTCAATAGTGTTAAGTATTTCTGATGGCAAAAGAAACTGCTTTCTGAACTGAAAATTAACATTGCTTACCTAAAAGCAGAACCAGCAATACTAAGACAATTTTATGGCTTAAGCAAATGTCTTTGATCACATCTTAACATTCCTCCATTGCCTGTCTACCAGATAAAATCTCAATATAAGTAACTTGGCTGGGTGTCAGAGCTCTGCATGAGCACTGCTTTGTTTCCTGGAGGAGAGGTAAGGATTTAGCATTCCTGTTGTTTTGATTTGGCAGATAGGATTGCTCTACAGCTCTTCCTGAACTGAGAATGGTGACTTTCTGGATCAGCTGTTAAACTGTAATGGACAGAAATCAAGGGCATAAGATGGCTGTTAACAATTTGCAGATGATCTGGCATCTATGCATATACTTCTTTATCAGAAAAATGTACAGCTAGCTTTTGCTTCATTTGGTGTTCAGTTTGTTTTTTTGTCAGACTTCCCTCAACTTGTATTTTCCAAGTGCCCCATGTGATGGGTAAGAAAGGTTATTTGGCAAAGGAGAGAATTACTATGTACGCAAACCTCGTCATTATTCTCTATTGTCTCAGGTTTTACTAATAAAGAAAAAGTTTCTGTCTCTTGGGTTTTCAAAAGAAATGCTTCTGGTATGATCCAAGTGTATCTAATATAACCAATTTATTGAATATGCAGAGATATTATAAAAGAAACCATGGTCTGAGGAGTGAACAGCCCCATTCATTGCAAGACTGTTACCTCATGTAAATAGAATTTAAAAATATCAACGCTCTTAACTATTTGTTACAGACAGCTTGTAAGAACAGACAGGAAGTACAATACGAAGAGTTACGCAATGCACACTGAGGACTGATTATTTGAGAAAGGCTTTTAACAACACACAGAATATAAGAAGAATTTTTATTTATTTATTTATTCTGAGTTCTTCTGAGGAAATAAGACACAGCTTTCAAAATGTGCTGTTGCTGGTTTCTTGTCTGTTTTCCATAGACAGCCCAAGCTGACTGGGCACAAGTTCCACTTTGTGCCACCTTTTCAGGATCTCTGGCATTTTGGGTGCCAGCCACCATGGGAGGTGCTATGCCTGCTCCTGGCTCTGCAAAGGGAACTTGCCTTTCCAGCTCCTGCATCCTCTGATGGGAGCAGTCAAGCTCACTTGACCGGCTGACAATATTGCACCCATCCTCTTCCCATCCTCTTGGGTAAAGGCTGTGATAGCTGTACTGTTGTTATCTGACATATGGATAACATGGGGGATTGTTCAGTAGTATGAGACATGGAACTGGCTGAGCCAGACCAAAAGAAGAGGAAGGCCATCTCTGTCCTGACAGCTTAATTCTCCACCTCAGTTTATTTTCCTGTCCAATGCCTTTTAAAGCCAAATTAAGCCCCAGTGCATATGAGTCTAGAGCAACCACTACCTCACTGTCTTGATATAAATACGGGTTTACTTCCCTTAGTCACGCAGCAGGTGACATGTCAATATATTCAAGGCTATAGATATGTACTTGAAAGCAAACTGGGTGTTTTGCATCCCATTCTATTTAAGCAATTCAGAACAAAGAAATGTATTCAATCTCTTTGTATTTCAACTTCTTTCCCCTTCCTAAATTTGAATATTTCTGACTAGGAACCTGCATGTTAAAGTCCATAACTGGTAGCTCTTCAAATAACATCTGAAAATCTGTGGCAGGTGCTATATATTTGTTCCCAATAAAACAACAATGTAATTATTAACATTAGGGTAATTTCTTATCCTAGTATTTATAATTTGATGGGCCTTAAATTCTCTAGTGTGACTTTCACATCATAGCTTAGTTTTATCTGTATCATTTCAACAGATGTTGTTTGCATAAGGGCATCTATTAGTTATTAGTTAGAATATTGATGCTATCTACATATGTAAAATTGAACTTTTTATGTTAAAACACCCTCAAAACAACAAACACCGCAGCAACAAAAGACCTTAACCTTTCACGTTGATCTCTCATTTGGTTTATAAAAAAAAATTAAAACATTTGTCCCATCAGTGGTTACAGCTGTTATTTTAGAGGTTGCCATTCCTTTATGTAATGTAAGACAGCTATCTAAGCAGGGTGATAAAGATCTCTGTAGCCAAAACAAACAAAAGAGTGATCTAAAGCAAGGGTCTGGCTTAGCTAAAGGGTAAGGAATGAAAAAAGGCAAATCCAGCCCAGTGAAACCAACTGCACATATGAGAAAAAGACATGATGTGATACATAAAGTTACTGCAACTGCCAAGCAGTAGTGCCAGAACAAACTTATTGCTTCACAAACACAGTCAAGGTAAAGCCTGGCTTAGATCTGGCATGATTTACCTTTGGCTTTGCCATCATCACTGGCTTAGCATCAGTATTTACTGCACTGTGTGCTGTGCAATGCCTTAATCTTTTTTAATATCACTCTGTGTAAGGCACAGTCAAGTAAATCCAACTGTGGAATACAGAAACAGCACTAATAGATGCACTTACAAAAAGGCATCTTAAAACTGATTTTATATTTGTATTTCCTACTATCGTGATTTCTTTTACTGCAGAAAGACAGTTGAGCCTTTTGCTTTATCTGAAAAAGGATGATTTGCAAATTTTTGAGGACCAAATTTGTTCTTGTCTAGCTTCTGCTTCTTGGAATTGCCTTCTGGAGTTCCTTATTTTTATGCTGTGGTTTGAGGAAAAACCAGCACTTCAGTAAGTTGAACCCACTGTCGGTAAGGGAGCATTTTGAGGAGGGTTTTCCATTTCAGACCCATCTCTTTAATTTATTTAAACACATTTCATTAAAACTATATCATATATTTATCAGCATTTAATACTATTGCAGGAAAGTTCATAAGGACTAAGAGAAAAGGCATTTTTCAGACATTTACAATGTGTGTGTTTAACTACTATCTTAAGCAGTAATTATGTTGTCTCCTGTCTCTGAAATAGAAAAACACAAGGATGAGCAACATTAGGACCTGACCAAATTATTTTGCAGTGCTCATTGTGTGCATTAACTAAAATATAGTAATCTCTTTTTCATCCCTTATACAGAGCTGCATGGTTTTAGATGTGTGTTTTGGACATGGCTGACATGCATCTGACTGGAAGGATGCCTGATGCACTGTTAGAGACATAAAATCAGAAGCAGAAACCCCAGGCCACATATCTGTGGTAATTTTGACATAAGGTCCTTTTGCTCTTTAAATACATGCCTGGATTTTGAAGCAGAATTTTGATTTAAACTGGTGCATGAAAAAAATGGGATTTACAACTCTATTTTAACACATAGCTACTAGTCAGATTAAATGCTTTTAACATGTAAAATATTAATTTTGTATCATTTTAACTTCTCAGCAGAAAGTACTATTATACCTCAGGTCTCAAGTTTCCCAGAAACCTATGAGTACCCAATCAACAGCATTACCTTTATGAGCTAAACTTAACAGCTCATTAAAAGACATAATTTGACAATCTTATTATCCAGATAATATTTTTATGAACGTTATAGAATTTATAATAAGTTTATAAAAAAATAGTAAAATTTATATAAGCCTCTTTTAAAGCCACTGTCTTTTCCAGGATTGATGTTAGTCTGACAGACCTCAATTAAGTTTTTTGCTCCTTTAAATGCTGTCTTCATTTTTCTTCCTGCCTTGTTGGGGTTCTTTAGCATTACAAGACAAGTTCTAGATCCGCTTTGTTGGTGCTCTTGCAGTCTGTGACCAGCCTTTTCTGATTATTCTCTGCTCTGCTGGGACACTAACAGAAACAGCTGGAAATTACAACAAAAATAATGAAAATTTGGACATTTTTTGTCATCAGCAGTGCTCAGTGATGTAAAAGGATCAGGCTCCCTTCCTTGCGGGTGGAAATAATGTTCTTCTCCTTAACACTTCCTTCTTGTATTTCCTTTGCTGCCATTGATATCAGCTCCCATAAGCACAGAAATGAATCATTGCCCCTCTCCCTACCTCTTCAAAATATCACTGAAAACAGAAGTTATTCTAGGATGTTCTAGGAATCGGGTATAAGTCCACACATCCAAACATTTGTCAACACTTCAAGGAAGGAAACGCAGCGGCTGCTGTTCTTGGAAATCAGAAGGTACTATGAAAACTGTATTTTATTTTTTTTTTTTCAGTGTAACATGCAAACTTTTTGTCTCTGAAGTAAAACTAGACAGAAAAGAAATGTATGCACTGGATAACTTTGCTGTTTATTGTCTTTCTTTAGACTTACTCTCGCAGTGTTACTAATGATCACAGTACTTTAAAGACAAATGAGTTATTAATGCTCCATTCCTTTGACCCTTAGGTATACCCCTGAGCAACATCTACCAAACTGGCTCTTTCTGAAGGGGCTCCGATCCTGGAGTATACTATTAGCTCTGAGGACTGTCAGAACATGTATGAATCATGTACTGTGAGGAGCTGCTTAATGAAATGAATAATACAAATAAATTACCTCAAGTATTGGAAGAAGGGACTGCAGTTCATTTTGGTTGCAGTAATCATTTATTGTGGCTGGAGGAGCACAGACTCTTCTATGTAGATTTTTCCAGTGTTGGTTTGATGTTTAAATTCATACTACTCCCATCTATAATGACTCTTTTGTTTGTATTTTTGATGAATGTAGCTTCCTAGTCTTTAACACTCTACGTTGCATTTAAATAGTCACTTGAAGACTACAATTCTGGCCCAAAACTATGGAGCAAGGATTTTCTCTTATTTGTAATTGAAAATTCTAATGGTGCATTTCCAAAACTATTAAAAAGGTAGTATCAAAATAAAACTGCAAGTGTCAGTTTGCAGTGGAAATGCCAACAGGCTACACAATTATCAAGGAGTGGATATGCCACTATGTTTGCAACATATAGCAAACAAAGTGTAACAGTAGTGATCAGGAATGCATGTGGTATCATAGAGTGCTTATAAAACTGGTTTATGAACTATAAATGCTGGGCTTTGTAAATAAAGTCACATAAATAAAGTGTCAAGAAGAAAAAGTTCTATTGTTATATAACTCTTAGAGTTATATTGTTATATAAGAGTTATTATATATAAAATCCTGATTAGGTTCGACACAACACCAGATTAAATGAACATATAATGCTTGAATCTATACTGGAATGACTGAAGAAGTGAAGCTAAATGTCAGAAATATACAGAATAGTTTCCTTTATTCCTGTTACATGTGCTGTGAAGTTGTGATTCCCTGTGTTGTTTGAATTCTTTACATGACTGTAAAGGCTGGATCATTTTTAGAAGAAGGAGAAGGAATACACATATGCCAAATATTTTAAAAGTTACTGGTTAACTGATTAATAATCTAATTACCTTGAGGCCTTCACATGGAGCAAGCCTTGAAACAAGCAAGATTTTTATTAATAATAATAATAATACACTTTGGCTAGGCATGCTGGTAATATTTTGGGTGTCATGCTCACATAATCACTCTTCAGACTCATTATATTTCTGCTTTTGGAAAACCATACTTCACATTTCTGTTATCACTGTCTCTGTTATAATTTATCTAAAGATTACTTTCATATGTAAGGATCAAATATTACTTGTTACTCATTGGGATCTGGTTTAAAGAGGAGTAAAATCATAGAATGGCTAGGGTTGAAAAGAACCATAAGATCATCTAGTTGCAACCCCCTGCCATGGGCAGGGATGCTTTGCAGTAAATCATGTGTCCTAAGGCTCTGTCCAACATGGCCTTGAACCTTGCTGGCGATGGAGCACTTACCACTTCTTTTGACAACTTATTGCAGCGCCTCACCACCCTTAAAGTAAAGAACTTCTTTATACCTAGCCTGACCTTCCCCTGTTTAAGTTTGAAGCCACCACCTCTTGTCCTGTCACTACAGTCCCTAATGAAGAGTCCCTCCCCAGCATCCCTATAGGCCCCCTTCAGATACTGGAAGGCTTCTATGAGGTCTCCACTCAGCCTTCTCTTCCCCTGGCTGAACAGCCCCAACTCTCTCAGCTTGTCTTCATACAGGAGGTGCTCCTGGCCCTCCTCTGAATTTGCTCGATGTCCTTCTTAAGTGGAGGACTCCAGAACTATGCACAATAATCCAAGTGAGGTCTCACAAGAGCAGTGTAAGCAGAGTAGAGGGGCAGGATCACCTCATTCAACCTGCTGGTCACGCTCCTTTTGATGCAGCTCAGGATATGGTTGGCTTTCTGGACTGTGAGCGTACACTGAAGCTGGCTCATGTTCAGTTTCTCATCAGCCACCACCCCCAAGTCCTTCAGGCACAGAGGTGAGAGTCCATAGTTCCCTGGGTCATCAATTTTCCCCATCTTGAAAATGGGAGTTATATTTCCCTTTTTCCAGTTGCCGGGGACTTCAACTGACTACCACGATTTTTCAAATATAATGGACAGTGGCTTAGCAACTTCATCTGCCAGCTCCTTCAGGACCCACAAATGAATTTCATCAGACCTCATGGACGTGTGCATATTCAGGTTCCTAAGATGATGTTGAACCTGATTCTCTCCTACAGTGAGCCTAGGGTCTTCATTCTCACAGTCCCTGCATTTGGATTTCAAAACTGGAGCAGCGTGGCTAGAGTGGCATGGCTAGAGTACTTGCCAGTGAAAACTGAGGCAAAGAAGTCACTTAGAGACTTCTCCAATTCCAGGGTAGCCAGTTCTCCTGTTTCCTTCTGAAGAGGACCCCCATTATCCCTAGGCTGTCTTTTATTTGTGAGAGAGAAATATAGAAGCCTTATAGAAGCCCTTCCTGTTACCTTTGACATCCCTGGACAGACTCAATTCTAACTGGGCATTAGCTTTCCTGACCTGATCCCAGCTTCCTGGACAATGTCCCTGTATTCTTTGCAGGCTGCCTGCGCTCACTGTATCTTCAGATCAAATCAGCAAGATTGAGATCAACAATAAATCACAGATATATGCTTTTCTTAGTAGATTAAGTAAGAAATAATATTTTTTTCCAAGATGCCACATCATCAGATTGCAGAGGCAGACACTTTCAGCACATATGAGAAATGATTAGTCAAATTCATGGACAACAGCTCTGTAAACAGTATCACTAAGAGGCCCTAAGCATCCTTAATACAACAACTTAGGGTAATGGTAGATTAAAAGGAGAATGGAGGACTGAAAGTGGCCAAGCTTGAATATACTCCATAAGCAGCATCTCCTACTACCATTAGAGTGTTAGGACAGATGGATTAGTGATCTGATTCAGTAAGGCAATTGTGATTTTATTTGATCTCAAATAAAGATGTTTGAAATGGATAAGGGATGTTAACATAAGATAGCACAAAAAAGAAAACAAAAATTATTTTAGTAACAGAAAAGATAGCTACGTACAGCAAATTTTTTTTACAGTGGACACTCCACTACTATGATTATTGAAAGAACAGATAAGTAACATATAGGAGCAGAGAAATTAGAAATCCATGAATGCAAAGAAGAAAATAGGGTAAAATTTTGAGAAGAAAACTGTTACTTGCTACATGGAGCAGAGAGGGATGTATGAAATACAACTGTTGAAAATAAAAAACAACAGTAAATTAGAAATTAATATAGAGATTGACAATGACAGTCTAACTTTAGATTTCTGAGATTTCTGTGCTCTGGTCTTCCTAAATGAACAGATGATCTAGATTAATCAACAGACAATGTGCAACTGGCCTTATTAAAAATCTCAGGCTTGACTTTACATGCTCGGTAGATATACTGGAGCTAAAGATATAACAAAAGTATAAGAATATCATGCTCCAACAGATAGATAGAATTTCTAATGATCTTATTTTCCAGTAACTTCGGTGGTATTAATATCCAATATTCTTTTTAAAAATAATAATGCATGCAAAGTCAAATGATATACTGGGCTAAACACTGATTCACTTTAAGTATCTGAATAAGTCCACACAGTTTAATTCATTCAGTTACATTAAAAGTTAGCAATATTCCACCCACTAATTTTGTTTAAAGTATAGTTCTGGATACTTCAATAAGCAGAACAGTGAGGATTAGTGGAAGAGGATTTGAAGAACAGTGATTACTTGCAAACTTGGAAGTTTGCTATAATGAAAGACTGAATGAAATAGATAGAGATCCAAATTATGTTCTCAGTTATACTGCTGTAAATTCATAACAATTCTACTGATGTCACTGGGCTCTGCGGTTAGACAAAAAAGCGTGCTTCAGTGCAAAAATCTAAAAGAAGACTTAAGTTGACACAAGATATAACTGGATAAAGTCACTAAATGTTTTTGCTCTAAACCCCAAGGAAACGCTTTTCCCTTCTTCCAAGTTTGCTCTGATACAAAACCACTAGTCAAATTACATATCCAGCCAGTGAGTTTCCAAACAAGAAAACGTGTGCACATGTGTCTACAGCCCATCTCCACCCTTCAGAAAGAGATCACATAGCTTTTACATGCAAAAGATAAATGCAAATGCCAACTCCCCTCTGAAATTTCATGGCATACATAACATATTGAGAGGGAAGTTGTGCAGTACCTGATGCATCTCTTCAATCCTATCAGTCTTCCTGACAGGGCATGCATCAGGTTAGCTTGCTCTTGGGTGAAAATTTAGACAACAGATAAGTGAAGTTATGCTGGATTTCAATTGCTGTAATCAAAAACTTTCTAGACTGATAAAATGATGAAATCTACTATGACAAGAACGTAGAAAATATATTTGGAGACATCAAACAAGATATAGGACTTTGAACAGATTAATAAGTCTGAACACCAAGTCTTTGGAAGCATTATATAATAAAAGCAATTGAAGTGCATAGAGACCATCAAGAGGAATTGTTTAGAGATAAAAGGAGAGAATGAAGTTTACATTTAAAGACAGACAAGTGTCTGCTGAACATCATCACAAACCTCTTATTTTACTCCGGAACACTCTCTTTAGCCAGTTCATATTACATGATTGCACACTTAAGAGAAGGGGACTGGACAAATCACTAATAAAATATGAGTATTAAGGAATTCTGCAGTGAAAATGGGAATAAAACTATTAGTTATCTAGTTACATAACAAAACATCAAAAGTTTAAATTATGTAGATGAGTAATTTATATCAAATGGTATTTATCACATTTAATCAATCACATTTCCAGTCACTTTCTTAGTCCTCTCTTAGTCTATTAGTGGACTAATAGGAGTAGATTAAAGCCCTCAAAAACAGTAGTACTCTCTTTAAACTCCCTCTTTAAAATGATTTCTTTCCAAATATTTTCCTCAATGAAAAGTATTTATACCATCACTATTGTCAACACTTAGGCAGGTGAAAAAGACTTTCCAGACTTACAGGTTTGACACAGACAGGATGAGCTTCAAGGTTTTTTCAGGTGCCAGGGGCAAAATGCAAGCTATACCATTAAAAACTGGCTATGCCTGACTGACAGCTTGTGCAGGCAAACTTGTGCACAGGTAACGTTGCACTCTGAATGTCACAGTGGCTCCTAAAGCACTTTTGGCTTGAACTAGTAAAGGAACATTTTCAAGCCCCAAGTTTCATTTCTGCACTACAGTCTTAGCAGTAGCCAGGCTTGCTGTGGTGATGTCTATCAAGCTGTAAAGAAGTAGTGCAAACCTTGCTTTGGTCTAGACTGATCTGGTAGATCTGCCTCAAGTTAAGTTGAGAAGATTTTCTTCTCACATACTTGTCAGTTTCTCTCTATTCTCTCTATATTTAGACAGTGAGCAAGCCTTGCTGAAGTATTTTTCATCTATTGAAGAGATTTTGCAGCTTCACCTGTTCCTAACATGTGATATAAAATTATAATTTTAGTATTTAATTTGCATTAATTAACTTCATTAACAATCTGTGACTAATTAACTTGTATTATCAGAGGCTTTTCAAATGCTTTCCAAACACTTTTTGTTTAGGAATAAAGGGCCATGAAGGTGATCAGAGGGCTGGAACACCTCTCCTGTGAAGACAGGCTGAGAGAGTTCAGCCTGGAGAAGAGAAGGCTCCAGGGAGACCCTATAGCAGTCTTCCAGTACCTAAAGAGGGCCTACAAGAAGTCTGGAGAAGGACTTTTTACAAGTGCATGTAGTGGCAGGGCAAGGGGTAACGGCTTTAAAGCTGAGAGAAGGTAGATTTAAGTTAGACATTATGAAGAAATTCTTCATTATGAGGGTGGTGAGGCACTGCCACAGTTTGCCCAGAGAAGCTGTGGCTGCCATATCCCTTGCAGTGCTCAAGGCCAGGCTGGATGGGGCTTTGAGCAACCTGGTCTAGTGGAAGATGTCCCTGTCCATGGCAGGGGGTTGGAACTGGATAATCTTTGTGATCCCTTCCAACCCAAAACATCTGATGATTCTATGATGATTCTATGAAACATTAGTTAAAGCCTAGAACTTTGGTAACTTGTTTTGAGCTGCTAAAAACAAGAGTTCTCACTTTGGCTTATGATTTTACAGCTCAAATGGGAATATTGAAACACAAAATGAGGAGATTTTTTCCTAGTTCTGATTACTAACGCTTAGCTGTATTAACTCTGTATATGCCATATATATAACAAAACAGTTACACATTCCTCATAGGGTTTTGCTGGGGTTTTGAAAGACAGTCTCAAGTTAGATCTGTCTTTAAGATTTTTTCATTGCCAATAAAAGCTGGTTAAGCAAACAAACAAGCCTACGGCTCCAGATTGCCTTTTAGGGGATCCATGTCTACATATTATTAATAAGAACTGATTTTTTTTTTAAAAACAAGGATTCCTAGCATGTTGCTAATTTTCATAGAAAGTAAAGATAGTCAATGTCGTTGTGTTATGCCATTAAACCATAAAAATCCAGTGAATTGTGATGTTAATAAATTGGCAGAATATTACAGAAAAGGAGGAGTGAAAATTTTATGTATAGCATTAAAAGCCTGAAGTCAGTGACAGTTTTACCATTTAATGTGACAGGGTTCCACTGAAACAGAATATTTTGTTGCTATTTATTTAGTATTTATTATTTATTTACAGTGTGGTGCTATTTAGAGGCTTGGTAGTTTATTCATAGAAGAGTTGTGAGTCCCAAAACACATTTGAAAGTTTACACAAATGAGCACTGGCTGTATTTTATCTTGTTATTCATTATTTCTTAAGGCTTTCCTGTAGCAATATCATGTATCAACTCAGAGGAAAACAATAATGTGACTCAGTGAGTGATGCCATATTTCATGTAAGTGAGCACAGAAAGAACTATCCAAAAGCTGAAATTTGTTTGCATAAATTATTTTGTGAATAATTATGACTAACAAGAACATTGAAACAAAATCTGGATGACTGCAGAAGACGACAAAGAAAGAGCTGCCAAGAAGAAGATAAATTAGCCCTTGTGGAGCACTACATTGCCACAACGGAGCTGTCACTGGTCTTCAAACTGCATCACATCAAGCTATCTTGGATACTTCTCCAAGTTGCTGTTGTCTTGTGTAAATAAACCATTTACCATAAATGATTCAAACAATTCTAAATCTGAAAATACATCAGTTTAAGAACAGATACTGGCTCCAGTAGTTTCCAAGTGTCTGTCATGACTTACTATGCACTTTAAAGGTATTCTTGGATTAATGCATTTAATCATAGTAATAGCATACATACAATATCTTAGAAATGTTTGAAACATAGGAAAAAGACAACTAAACAAGAATGTGTGAGAGTTATTTTCTCTGTGGTACTCTCGTTTGAAACATTCAATGAAAGATCAGTATTTTCTGCCTGGGTTTCTCATGCCTGTATGGTACTAGCATACTAACTTCAGAAGGAAGTGCCACAGTTTTGAGCTTTGAGATGTCCTGCTAGTTTTTTTATGTAGGATTGTTGTTCAACCACATAAATCAAATGCAGTTAAATAAATCCAATACGTTTGAAATATTCAGACTCATTCCCATATTATTGGAGAGATACTGCCATTTACTTCTTCTGACTGAACTTAATTTAAAGAGAAAGTAACATCTGCAGAAAATGAAGGCTCTTGCTGGATGCTGCAGAGAGCACACAGCCTTCAATTTCTGCCACTGGATATCACCAGATGTTTAACAGAAAGCAAATGCAGAAAACAGAAATCTTTAAATTAATATTTAGAACCATGTGAAGTAGAGAAAATAAACTCTATGGACAATGTTTCCTTAAGTGGAACATAAAGCCAGAACATACCAGTGTTTTTCTCTTCCATTACTTAACTTTTCCTTTCATGGAACATAAGCTTAACACAACCTTGGGTCAGGATAAAAATATTAGAGACTACATCTTCTGCTGGGTGTCTGCTTCCACTTGAGAAGGCCTCTTTGCCAGGAACAAATGCTGACAATTTGATCTGCTCTGGGATCCACTCAAGATGCTGCTTGCCCAACTTATGCTCTGAATTGTAACATTATGGGTGACCAATTTATACCACAAAAGTGGTGATGTTTGAGCTACAGTTGTGAGTTATGATTTTTAATTTTTTTTTTTTTTTAACTAGAAAGCCATAGTAGCTTTTGCCAAACAAGGTTTTGAATAAGGAAGTTCAGTGTATTCCTGAAAAAAAACCACAGGGCTTTGTCCTTAAATTAAACTAAAAGTTGCAATGTTTGACTTACTCTATTTGGGACTTAGTTTATGCTGAGTGAACTTGCTGATCTACTACAAAACATGTTGTAAAAACTCAGCAAGTAACCTGGCTCTAAAATACTTCTGTTCCCTTATAATTAGATTATAAAAGTATTTCTCTATCTCACAGTGGCTTCATAAAAGTCAACAACAAAGAATGAGGGTAATGTAAATTAGAGAGAAGGGAAAATAAAACAACAGCTTTAACAAAAAGTAGAGGAAAAAAAGCTATTTCTATTATAGTGCCAAAGAGCCCCCTATATTATATTCAGAAATAAGTTGAACTTAATTTCCTGCTTTTCAAAGCATAGCCAAGGACTTAAGTAACTCACAGTGCTTATTGTCAATAGTTTTGAGTGACCATGTCCACCCAAACTTCAAGAAAGTTTTAGTCATGCAAACACCTAAAGCATAGCCCAAACCTCCATATACATATTATTATAAAAGAACAGAAAGGTTAGTATGTACTTCAGGACTCTGTAAAAGCAAACTTTTTAAAAACTTAAAATAATTTTAAAATGTTTCCAGATTTGTATTTCTTTTCTCAAATGCCAGTGAGGATCTGTAGAAATTATAGAAATACATTTATACAATATAATAAAATAGGGGGAAAACCTTAATTCAAACAAATTGAAAATTGCATATTTTTCTATGACAAGTTTGTTCAGCTGCTGTCAATAAGGTCATTATGTAACTATTTTCTAGATGGAGACAGTTTATCGTATAAAAAGATTTTATTTTGTTTTTTAAAGGACATAGTTCAACTTTGACTTGGCTTTTGCAGTGGAGTACAGCAAATCCTTTCTCTGCAAACAAAATCTTTTCATTTACTGCCCTCAATAAGATCCCCAGGCTTGCTTAAATTGTCCAAAGTGTTAGAGGTGTAAACTATGCCAAGAACTATATTAGAATAAATATTGCCTATATTTTCAATTCAAGGGTGAATGTAATGCAAAATAATTTTGGTTGTTAGGCACATTGCAAGCAGGCTTTGTGCAGGCTTTCCACACACTTTGTTACCAAAGCACTTCAGTGCTGACAGTTAACACCATATGATATTCCACTCTTGTATCAGTTTATGAGCAGCAACTGCCAATCTAGTGTGCAAGTTTTGGAATATTTGAAATCTACAAACCTGATGACTTGATTTTTTTTTGTTTGTTTTCCTTAGAATCATGCTTTTTGCACACAAATGCTATGAATATCTGCTCACTGTAAAGAATCCCTATTGAATACTTAACTTTGCCTCATAGAAAGCAAATTTTCCTCCATTTACTTTCATCTAAAGTTATGGGACACCTTCTTTTTAAATGAAGCTGCTGTACCTTTTTCTCCAGCTTCTATTAATATAACAAACTTGTGTTTTGATTACTATGAATATTTTCATTACTATGAAATTGGTCTTCAGTTTCTTTCTAAAATTTCTTAGAGCATAAGAAAATGGTTAACTGTCTGTACAACTTGACTCACTTGACTATTAGGAAGGACATACTCAATACTTTGAAATGGGAATGGCCCAAGAAGTGTCTCGGGTGAACAAAAAATATTCTTTCTCTAGCAGTACTGGAAAGAAAAAGTAGCAGGTTGTGGGGAGAGAAAGAGCAGCACGGCTGGTTTTATGTATTAACTTAAATTTATATTGGCTCATTTTGTATTACATGCTAGACATTTTCCAGTTTTGTTCCACCGTGGTCAGATGAAGAAATCTTAGAGGATGGAGAAAACAGGCAAAGTGAGGATAGGCTGCTTTGGAAACACACCGAAGACCGATAAATACTTTCTTCATTTTATTCTACCTTGTCCTCTATCGTGTGCTACAAGAGCTCAGCATCACATTTGGCTTTGGAGCATTTGTCATAGCAACCAAACAAATTTGTACATGCCTAACAAGTCAAAGTGTTGCTCAGTCATACTTCCTTCAGACTCTTGCTGTCAAAAAGGATTAGGAGCAGCTATGACTATAGTCTATGCACACATATTTCAGAGAGAAAAAACAAACAAACAAACAAACAAACAAACAACAACACTATTAGCACATAACTGTAGAAATACTTCACTTGTTTTGGAAATGTAATCTGTACACCTGTAGGATTACAGAAAGATATTGACTTAACAGTGCCAGAAATTTTAACAACCACCTACACACCAGTAAAATCAAAAATATAGAAAAACATATCCAGCTGAAGCAGCACAAAGAGTCCTAATTTTATTCAACAGTCCAAGTATTTTTTTATGATCTTAGGACCCTTTATATTGAACCCAGAGTCAGAACAAAGTCACTAGGGATTAAGGGAGTTTTCAGAAACAAATCCTGCTGCAAATGACCACCAAGGACAGGATGACTTTTGAACGGGCATTCAAACAGAATGTAAGTACATGATCCTCTTAAAAATGTAACAGCTACAGTTCTTGTACAGACTAAGGTTAGATGGCAGCACCTGTGCACTGTGGTTAACTAATATGCTGAATGGGTTCCACTCTTTCTGACTGTTTTGGGGAGTTAGGAAAGAGGTGAATATGGCAATTTAAAAGTCTTATTGTGCAACATTGCTCAAATATGTTTCATTTCTAAAATTAAAAACTAATTACTTACAGGAAGACAATACACTAATAGCATGCTGGTTTTATTCCATCTAAAAACATGTTGCTTAAATTTATTTGTTAGATTTCTCTAAACAGTTCCTCAGTAAAACAGATTATATTCACTCAGCTGAAGTTCCTCTGAGATTATAGTCACTGTTTCAAAGTCCCTCTGGTTCATTTGCAGATTTTGCCTCTGTTTGTACAAACCCGCTCATCAGGCTCCCCAGGACATTGAGCCAACCTTTCCCAGCCCAGCAGCTATTCTCTTATCATAAATGGCACTCGTATATTTGCTGAGGTATGATTGATCCTGAATTCATCTTCCTTCCTTATTTTTACATTTAACTAAAAGAGTTTATCTCCAAAATAAACACCTCAAAAACCTGTGGACTGGCTGTGTGACAACGGACATCTCGTGAGCAATCCAGAGGCTTTGGTGTAAGGCAGCCTGCATGAGAACGGTCACGTAGTTGAGATAAACTGAAGGCCATGGATGAGGGAGTGCAGAAACACCAGCTGCAAGATTGCAGAAGTAAGCAGAAGAGAAAAGGAGCTGGAGGTCGAGTTCCCAGGATGGTGTTATCCCATCCCAGCATTGTTAAGGGTTAAGGTGCCCAATCAACAACTGCCAAATCAATGTAGCTGTGCTAAGAATCTCTATATAAGGTTAACACTTTGTCTAATAAAATGGCATTCACGTGATCACATTGATCATCTCAGTGTCATCTGTAGGAATCTTGCTCCAGCAAAAACCCAGTCAGCTTTGCTGCTTTGGTTCTGCTTTGTTGAGCTTCACCTCAGAGTTGCTCTTTGCCCCCCATCTTGTTCCTTCTCATCTTTTCATCCCTTTACTAATTGATGCCCATCCTGTCTTCAGTTTGATTGTATTTTGTCACTGTTTCAAGGGCCGTATTTTAATGTAAGAAATTCCTGCTTGCGATGCAATCGGATGGACACTTGCCCACCAGCATCATTCGTCTGTGCTGCCTCTTTGGAGCAGTGAGAGAAATGAAGTGAAATGACAGAGATTCTTCTCCCTTTGTTGAACACTCTTTTGCTCATTATAGGTCTGTAAAACGTCATCTTTACCCTTCCTCATTCTTGTCCTTTCTTCAATTACAAATACTGAGGGGAGACACAGAAAAATTGTTCCACTCACACTTTCACCACAAGTAGAATACAGTAGGAGTTCAGTTATCCAGAGAAAATCACTCTGATGCACCTTGTTCAAGGCACCAAAGAGAAGTGGCAGACATCTTAGCTGAACAGACAGTGCTGCCTTAGATGGCTGTCAGAAAAGTAAGAAAGGACTGGGACAATAGTGGTTATGTGGCAATTTAGGAGGCAGCAGGGTCACTGTACTGTTCATGTTGACATAGTTCAGCAATCTTTCCTACACAGCGTGACAACCATGCTAATCCTCTGTGAGAGCCTGACAGGCTTATACACCACAGCCCAGCTTCCCACGTAGAAAACCTACATAAAGATCCTGTGTGAAACAATGATTCGTTACAGAGTTGCACTTTTGGGGGTGAATCCCACCTAGCCATCCTTCCATAGGAAAATAAGGTAATATTCAAAGACAATAACTTGCCAAAGGGAATAAAGTATTTCTGTTGCAATTCCCATGTTAGGTTATTATGATAGAATAGTATGCTGTATGTATAGGAGACACTCAGGGAAAAGAGCTTTCTTTCATACAGGGGAAAAAAAAAACCAAACCAACTTTCCTGTGCTGATCTGATTATATGTGGCAAGAAAATCCTATTTGTTCCTGGGATGGAATGAAAAAGTAATGTAATTCAACTGCAGGCAATAAGTGAACAGGAGGAAAAGAGCTGAAAAGAAAGTATGTTGCTACAGGAATCCTGTTGTTACAGGATGACACCTTTACTCATTGTTAAGCATTTTCATTGGAGAGAATGGCAAAAATCGGTACGCAAATTGCTCAGGGCAAAGATTTTGTGGGTTTCTTTCCATTTATTTTTTTTTTTTTGTGTGTGTGTTTACAAATATCCCAATGCCCAACAGAGAGTTTTTGGGACTAGCGTAATACAAATACTGTTGCTTCTCATACTACTTCTACAGTAAATGCTATGAAAACATTCGCAAGATGGAAAACTGATAAAAATCTTCTGTAAAGAAAAATACAATTTAAAATTGGCTATAAATTCCCTGGGGTATCTGAGATTACTGCACTTGGCAGTTTCTGATTTGTCTCTCAACCATTGCTGAATTAAGCTTAGAATGGCAGTTAAGTAGGCTGACATAAAATTCTGATCCTGTTAACATGAAAGCTGCATTATCTGTTTCTTTTTTTAAGGAGGGAGGTTAAATGATGACCAGTAGAGATTATCCCCCCTGGGCTAACATGCTGCCTCTGCCATAGATGGCATAACCATCTCATAATTCCTAGTGTCTTCTCTTTAGCCCCGCATACAGTCTTGGAAGTGTGAAGCGAAAAAGTGCCTCAGCTTTGCAGTGGTATGGATCTCTATTCTTCACCATGGCGTTGTTCTGCTTCTTAGGTTTTCAGCACCTCCAAGTGGCTCAGCATAGCAGCCTGTCATTGATTACCCATGCAACAAGTGATGTCCCAATCAGAGCAGCATCCCAAACAGCAACAAAACTGATATTTCTATCCCTCTGAAGGTGAGTTCCCTTCATGCTGATTTGGTCTCATCAAAACAGGCTGAGCCTGGACACAAATATCAGCACACATTTCTGCATCAGGGAACATTTCTGGCATCACACCATTTCTTGTGATGAACTTCTCTGCCTGAGGTGTGAGGTGCCTTCCTGTTGCTAAGCTGTAACTGATTTCTCACCAACTGCTAGACTCAAAATCAGACAGCCTCTGTCTTGTATGTAGCATTGTTTATTCCTCCCTGCTCTCTCCCTTCTGGACCAGTTACCCCCTGCAAGTGTCAGGTGATTCAATTTCCTCCAGGCATTAGTTTCCCTTCTTTGTGTTGCATCTGGTGTTTATTCCATGCCCCACGCTATCTTGGAAAGAGAAGGAGGTACTTTCCAATGGGCATCATTCTCCCAAACTTCTCTATGGATTAACAATATGCCAAATTTCCCCTCCTCCAGGCTCCTTTTATCTGATTCCATTTTCTTCCCCCTCAAATAACCCAGCTACTTAAAGATCCCTTGGCTAGTATGCTGACATGAAACTTGCATGCCATGCTGACATGCTGCTAGCTTGTAGGTAAGAAACAAAGCTACATACCATTATTGAGAATTTTCAAAGCATATTTTCTTCCCCTCCCTCTCCATATTTCATTGCTAGCTTCCAATTTGATTGCTGGCTTGGATTTTTTTTTTTGTCCTTCCTTCACATAACATTCTACTGAAAGCTTCTGTGTGCTTTTACAGATGCGGAAAGCTGTAATGTTCACCCACTGCATTGCAGTTATGATTGAGAAATAGTCTGTAAAATACAGTGGGACTCTCAGAAGATCTGAGACACTATTACAAATATATTTAATGTTCATATCCTATGAAAATGTTTATTTAGAAATCGTATATGACAATAAATAGAGTTATTATTGCTTCCCACGAGGACCATATTTTCCTTCTTTATTTGAAGAGGTTCACTATTTTTCAATTTCATTTTCATTTGATTTTCATGAAAACAGCTTCCTGCTTATTCCATAGCGACCACTTGCTTGCTGAAGAAATCATTGTGTAACAATATGCTTTATACCTGAAAGGCAAAGCTTGTCTTCAGTGTGAGCACAAGTGAGAGAAATGCCCACCTTAGAACAGTCCTCTGGTTTCCTGGGAAGAATAGTATGCGAGCTACCACTACAAAAAATGCAGTCAAGCTCACAAAAAGTTTTCTTGGGAGCAACTACTGTAAAACAATTCTCAAGGGGCCAGAAGAGTAAAGCCATAAACAGGTGAAGAAGTGGATATAATACTGTAATGAATATAATGTCATGCTCCGGGATTTTCTCCAAAACATGGGCTACAATCACGGGAACCGCTAAAGTAATCACCTAAGTTAACAGTGCTGCCAACAGATGAGATTTTGACATTTCATACGTATTTCACATAATTCAGAAGTATTTTGCTAACAATATGAATATCATCCTAACAGCCCATTAAGCTGCTCATTAGATATTATTCTAAAATGGATTTTTGTTATTGTTTTGTTGTATTTTAAAATGTAGGAGGCACAGTAGACAGAGGAACAGCACTAGACAGGTGTCTTGCTGGAAGGGGCGGGGGGGAAGGAAAAGAAAGGGTAGGGAAGAAGGTGAAGGATGCAGAGGAAGGGAGGGAAGGATGAAGAAATGAAACTCCCTCTCTTCATTTCTGTCTCTATCCATCCCCACTGAAGCAGGAAGTGGTGTAATACTTCTTTTTTCTCTCTCTTGTAATAGATTTTGTTCCAAAATTTCTTATACCTGGTAAAGAGGGGACTGTGTTATCATAACAACAGAATTTATGACATACTCTTCTTTCTATATTGTCTATTCTAAAAACTAGCTCTGCCAAGGACTAGTTTATTATATGAAGAAAGTGCTCACTTTATTTTCTGGCTAGACACAATTTGTTGTTTTCCTATGGGTGATGGAGGGTCTCCTCCCTGTTATGGTTGAGATCTGGCAAACAAATCTGATGCTGTTAGAAAAAAACCCAAACCCTTAAGACAAGTAAAGGAAATGTAAGCCTGATTCAGAAACCTCTTTAGAAGGTGAAAGGCAGAAAGATGTCTATTTGCAGGTTAGTAGGGGACAACAACTCACCGTATTTTAACATTCACCTGTTTCCTATTTATACAAATAATTTTGGACATGTCTTTGTATATGTCTGTTCTGAAAAGATTTCTAAATGTAAAGCATAGTTTGGGCTTTGGTCTCTTGAGTCTTATAATCCCTGCTTGTAAGAAGATAATTGTAACTACATACATCATTGCAGTATTTTTTGCTAATTTGCTATGGTACATTTTACATTAATTTGGCATTTATATATATGTGCATCTACGTAAAAGTCTGCAGGGAAGACTAAGTATTATGCTTCATGCTTTATCTTATGGTTCATAATCCTTAACACTATATCCTTCTCATCAGATGATGAGCTGTTCCTGAAAATTTCTTGAAAAATAAGGAAACAATTACTGGGGGACTGTGTAATGGTAGTTTGGTTGTGATTAAAACCTTTTAGTCTGCTATTTCTGTCCCAGACTGAGAACTATCCATGAGGTAAGACGACTATATAGAAAACAGGAAAACGAGCCTTTGGGCCACAGAAAGATTATTTGTTTTGAGTTAATATAAAAAATTCAAAAGTGAAGTGCCAGGGTGTTCTGTGATTAACTGATAGAGTAGAATTCTAGGACTTGTTGCCTGTGGGACAAAAACTGATGAAAGATGCACAAATAAATTGGCAGTAGTTTGCAGAAGATATACTAACCTATCTTCATCAGGAATAACCTGCCCACTGAATCCAGTAGCTTTCTCCTTGAAAGAGACCTGGTGCTGACATCACCTTGATATATGCTGACAGACCTGCCTTTAGCAGTTATTTTCATTTTGAAAGATTACAGTGTGAAACTATAAAATGCTTTCCTTATTCTGTATTTGATGGTGAAGCCAACATTCAGCACTGATTTGGAACAGACTTCCCAGAACACTTGGAAATCTTGCCAGGTATTTGTAATCTTGACCACACCCTATACAGTATATCATAAAAGATGAATTGTACATGATCTTTTGATCACCCCCTCTTGAAGGATTCTGGTCTGAGTGGCTGGATATCCAGTTTTATAAAAGTTGATTGTTGGGCCATATTCTGCTGTTGTGTGTTACTTAAAAACACAGTACACATCAACGAAGCAAGACCAAAACACCTGGGATCTGAGAAAGTGGAAAGTGTGGTGGTTTAGACTGTGCAAGAAAAAAAAATTAAGCAGGTATGTGTATTTTTCTTCCAGAAAATATTTGCTTCTATAATTTAAGGTATTTTAAAAAAACCCATACATACTATCTACTACATGTAACTGGAGCTGTAAATCCCATGGGAAAAGATGTTTGATAAAATTGCTATCTTCAGAGCAGCCCTGTGGAGAAGGACTTGGGGGTGGTGGTCGATGAGAACATGAACAGGAGCCAACAGTGTGCGCTTGCAGCCCAGAAAGCCAACCATATCCTGGGCTGCATCAAAAGGAGCATGACCAGAAGGTCAAAGGAGGTGATCCAGCCCCTTTGCTCTCGTGAGACCTCATCTGGAGTATTATGTGCAGTTCTGGTGTCCTCAACATAAAAAGGACATGGAGCTGTTGGAACTGTTGGAACAAGTCCAGAGGAGGGCCACGAGGATGATCAGAGGACTGGAGTATCTCCCATATGAAGACAGGCTGGGAAAGTTGGGACTGTTCAGCCTGGGGAAGAGAAGGCTGCGTGGAGACCTCATAGCAGCCTTACAGTATCTGAAGGGGCCCTATAGGGATGCTGGGGAGGGGTTCTTCATTGGGGACTGTAGTGACAGGACAAGGGGTAATNGCTGCGTGGACATAGCAGCCTTACAGTATCTGAAGGGGCCCTATAGGGATGCTGGGGAGGGGTTCTTCATTGGGGACTGTAGTGACAGGACAAGGGGTAATGGGTTCAAACGTAAGCAGGGGAGGTTTAGATTGGATCTAAGGAAGAAATTCTTTCCTGTTAGGGTGGTGAGGCA
>NDXB01018329.1:0-12220 GCA_002631895.1 Agapornis roseicollis
AAAAAAAAAAAAAAAAAAAAAAAAGAAAAAGTACCTCAGATCCCTCTGCACTTGATGGTAGAAACACTGGGAGATGATAGCAGGTGTTCCAGGCATCTGCAAACAAAACTCTCTCAAACTGGGTGCCAACAGAGTGATTTGTTGGCAATAGGGGTGAGTGACTGATATGCGCGTATTCCTCTTGCATTTGCTTGAATACATTGTACAGACTGCCTGCTCTTCTCAGCATTGCTTCATATGTGTTATGCCTTTCTGAATTTTCTTTACCATTTCGATACAGAAATAAAGTGTTAAATGCATACCTGGACAGTCTCTGTATTTAAATGAGTCTCTCTCCATCTCTGGGTTTCTCTTTCTCAGATACTTACCTGTCCAAGAAGACAAAGAGGTCATGCAATGGTTGCATTTTTACAAGCCTTTTTTTTTCTCCTAAAACACCTGAGGAGACACATGCATCCAAGAAAGGTCTTGACAAGGAAAGAACTTGAGTATGTTGCTGCTATTTCTAATCTGAGAAACAAAAGCACTACTTTTGCCCACCAGGCCACTGGTCAGTATTTCTGTGATCTGGCTATGCTTTCATTCCATCCTTCTTCACATTCAGTACCAAAACCCCATATCTCTTGGCCATGTTACCATACCAGACTCTTTTAGAAAGAGAGTAATTAAAAGAGTGTAGGGAACTTCTGTTTATGGAAAGATTATATCTTATCACTGCCAAATATTAGAAAGAACTAGTAAGTTACAAGAGGACAGCTACTTCATATTTACCTCATCTGAAAAGTAGCTGATGAATTAAAAGCTATTCCCTGTTAACTGGCAATGATAGGAAAGACTCCTCATCTTCTTCAGGGAAAAACAAAACTCCAGACCCATACAGGATTTTGAAAACAAAAGGTTGAATGAAAACTAAAGTTCCCATGCCCTTACTCCAGTAAGGGGCAGCAAGATGGGCAGTAAGGGAGTTGAAAGTTGTTCCCTCATCCCTATGGTTGTATTTTACCTACTGGAGCAAACTGGCGCAAACTGGAATAAATGGTCTAAAGCACCCAAGCTAACAATGATGCCCTCTAGGTGGTCATTCTCGGTTACAATATTTTGGGATGACTGAATTATGAACTATGTGCCTTATGTATGCACTCATACTTACAAAATATGCAATGCTGATTTTATTTCTAAAAATAAGTACATTCTGGGTAAACATGACTTGCTGCTCTTTCTGCTATCTTGAAATCTCTATTTGCTTTCCATGTGCTGTGAGAGGATGAATATGTGGTAAATGTATGCCCACAGTCTCACAAAGTCATAAAATAGTTAGGGTTGGAAAGGACCTTAAGATCATCTAGTTACAAAACCCCTGTCATGGACAAGGCATCACTGCTCAGAAGGGCTCAACAAGCTGTTCAAGAGGGATAGGCAGGGCAGGAGAGGTGGTGGAGTTGCACTCTGTGCAAGGGAGAAGTTGGACTTTACAGCCCCTTACTCTCAGAGATGATGCATTTGAGAGCCTGATGGGTAGGAGTTTGGGAATGTAAAAGAAAGAAGATGTCCTTGTGGGTGTCTACTATCAATCACACTTTCCTGGGTTCAGTTGTAACAGTTATTTTTCTCCTTCTTAGTAGCTGGTGCAGTGCTGTGTTTTTAGTTTTAGTCTGAGAACAATGCTGGTAACACAGAAATGTTTTAGTTGTTGCTAAGTAGTGCTTACCCTGATGAAGGACTTTTCAGTCTCCCATGCTCAGCCAGTGAAGAGGGGCACAAGAAGCCAGAAGGAAGCAGAGACAGGACACCTGACCCAAACTAGCCAAAGGGGTATTCCATACCACAGCACATCCTGCCCAGTATAAAAACTGGGGGGAGTTACCCAGAAGGCCAAAATCACTGCTTGGGTTGGGCTGGGTATCAGTCAGCTGACAGTGAGTATTGTGCATTGTCGCTGCTTATTGCTTTTTCTCCTTTCTCCTTTTATATTCTCTCCCGTTGTTACTTCCCTTATCATCATTATTATTGGTGTTAGCAGCAGTGGTTTGTGTTATACCTTAGTTACTGGGCTGTTCTTATCTCAAACAGTGAGGTTTACATTCTTTTGATTCTCCTCCCTATCCTTCCAGGAACGGGGTGGGGAGGAGAGAAGAAATGGGGTAGTGAGAGAGCAGCTTTGTGGTTCTGACTTACCAGCTGGTCTTAAACCATGACATAGTCATAGCAGCCACATAATTTATTTAAAGCTGTTACTAACATGTCATGTATTAATTGGTAACAAATGAATTCATGAAATCAAATAACAGTACAAACCAGAAACTTCTGGGTGACAAAGCACTTGTGGATAATATTCTCCTACTAAAGAAAATAATTAAATTCAAAGAAAATAATGCATATTCTTTCCAAAATATCATGGTATTCCACTCATATTACAAGCTTCATCAAACACAAGTCTTGATTATTAAGCTTACTTAAACACTTATTAGAAACACAGGGAGGCTATTTTTGACTTCAAAACTACATAACATAACAATTGCATATACTGCTATCTAGTCTACTTGAAACATCATGTATGCCTATTGCCATATCATGGACGACTTTAATATTTATATTTCTGAATATAGCATTTTTAAATGCTATGTTTTGAAAATTAAAAAGATAAAAATCTAACAATTCTGTGATAAACTTACTGCAAAATACAGTTATTTTACCTTTTAAAAATGTACTGTAGAACATCTGGGATTCCTCATATAATTTTTATTTTTTTTAAGGGTTTTAAGGTGTATGAATAAAAGGGAAAACAGATTTGATAAGATAGAACCCACTATTTCTCACAATTAAATACCATATTGGAGTTCAAGCCTACCCTCATTTTCAGAGGTAACATTCCCACATAATTATATTTTAAGCACTCTTCTACAGATAAACGCACAGAAGAGAGGAGGTATTTAAAAAATAACCATATGCCAATTTCTTAGTGACATCAAGAGAGAGTAGGTTAGATAGTCACCTTTAAAAATCTGGGTCATAGTTCTGTGCGTTCAGGTTGCCTTTTTACAAACATCAGACTCTGTAAAAAGGTATGTGTCTAAGTTTTTTTAATCTATTTGATGTCAGAATTTCAACTTATGGTGACTTTAAGTTAGAAAAAATATATCTGGCAAACCCACTAACTTACAGTTAAGACATTAATAAATTTCTGTTGAAAATTATCAGGGTATAGACAGCACTTACAGTGAGTAGTGCAAATGCTCAGTGGAGCTATGTGAGCTTTGGGCCTGTTAAGACATTGGTTCACGGTGCCATCTGTACTTCTGTGGCTCTCCCATTTGAAAAGAGCATGATGGGCCCTTACTGCTTTATTTAGTCACTGAGTTATGGCATGTTGAAAATTTTTGAGAGACTTCTGTTTCAAGACGTAACATCACCTTAAGATGACATTACTGAAGGCTTAGCTATTATGAATGTGAAATTGTAAATTCTGGCTATTCAAGCTGTTGTTTCCTACCCAGCATGGATTTCAATAAAATGTAGTACATACTCTGAATCACTTTACAACCCTAAGGAATTGATGACATTTGTACAGGCATAAGAGTCATGAAGACAGACTATAAATACCGTCCAATAGCAAAGGTGAATTTTACTGAACTTTGTAAATTAGATATTATTGCTTGTTAGGTTCAGTAGGTGAAGGGAAGAAAGAATAATCATATTTTTATTAAATTTTACCTACCCTGTCCCTTGTACTAAATAAGGTCATTGATTTAATCTTTCTTAAAAAAGCCTGATGCTAGGAGATTATATCCTTTTCAGGAAACATGAATGTCTTCCCAACATCTTTACTCTTCCTTAGAATCATTCTCTTTATTTGTTTGTTTCTTTGCTTACATTTCTCAGAACATTAGTTCATTTAGAATCCTTTTTATTTGTTTGTTTTTTTGTTATAACTCCACAAAATTTTCATATGGCTGGTTATTTTGTGCATCTGGATTATATCATAAGAAGCAGGCAAAAATAGCATGAGAAAAGCATTTTAAACACATCTGTAAATTCATACAGAGCTGTGTTAGTAGGCCTCTTTTTTTTTTTTTTTTTCAATTTTTGAAGATAAAAGAGGTGCCACAGATGTGCTGTTTTCCCAGTCTCCACTTTTGGAGACGAATATTTGGGATTCATTAGTCAAAAGCAGGTTCTTCTTTCCTGTTCNTTTTTCAACTAGATAAAAGAGGTGCCAAAAATGTGCTGTTTACCCAGTCACCACTTTTGGAGACGAATATTTGTGATTCATTAGTCAAAAGCAGGTTCTTCTTTCCTGTTCTTTATTTTTTTTTTTTCCCCCGACACTATAATCCAGTATCACTGCACATTATATGCTGGATGAATTACTAAATATATCTAAATTGCTAAATTATATTTACAATTAACTAAATCATGTTCCGAAATTCTATTTACAATCATAAAATTACATTTAAAAACTAGGTCACTAAATTATAATTGCAGTACATACCAAAATGAATATCCATAGCCTGATTCATAATAGATAATATTATTTCAAGATTTGGCTAACATTCTCTTCTTTTTTCTTTTAATCTTTTCTTCTAGAAATTGCTTGAGACAGCAGCTTTACATTTTTACTTTTAAATTGTGTAACAAGTTACAGTATTTAACAATGCAAGTCCTATAATATATCTACTGATTTATTCCCTATGCTACAATCAGTTCTGCTCTTTCTTGGGCTCCAGTCATTCTGCTAGTTCTTGCACTACTGTCTATAGTTACTGTGGTGATATAATTATTGAGAATTTTTTTAATACATTAGTTCCCTTGGAATTCTACAGAAAATATAAAATTCTCTAGAAAGGTCTGGTTAGGCAGCTGCTGATAGCACAGCTGCAACGTAGTCAAAAGATTGAAAAAAAGCCTGCTCAAAGCCAACTTGGAAACTCAGTCTTCAAGCAGACTAATTCCTGTAAAAATTCTCTGAGATTTGCATAATGGAAGAAGAAGGCCTCTGAGCTCTTCCATGAGTACAGCCCAATAACCTGGCTAAGGAAGAATTTGTAGAGGGACCTTACATGCAAATTTTCTTTCTCAAAACACTATTACAGCATTCCAGAGTGGGAAGAAGAGTTATAAGGTATAAATAGATCAGTGAGCAATGTCTTGTGACTCTTACTACACAATGCTACAAGCCTAGTTTTACATGTCTAATTCCACCAAAACTGCAAAATGGTTTCACAGTGACAAAACTATATTCATGCAATTTCAGTAGCTGGTACAATAAACCAGAAGAACAATTTGGAGACATATACTTTATTGTCTATTTCATTACTAAACCAAGGTTGTTTATGCTCCAACTAACAAGTCAAGGAAAAGGCATCTCTGATGTGAATAGGAAGTGGGAGGACAGCTGAGGCTCCCCTACTTCATATCACTTCACTTCTCAGGCTCCCCCTTTCTATGAAAACTTCGAAATAGCAACAAGCCAGCAATCTTTTCCTTTTCTTTCTTGCCCCTGCCTTTTGGATACATGAAGCATCTCCTACTCAAACTGTGCTTCATCTGGCTTACAACAGACATCTGCACCCTTCCTGTCCAGAAGGGCAAGGGTCTCCTACAAATCAGGTGTCATACGCACAGGTTCCATGTAGTTGTCTCAGATACCTTTGAACGTTTAAAATATTTAAGCAATTGAACTGCAATCATAAAATTAAGGCTCAAGTATGAGCTGAGTTGCCACTCAGAGAGCAAGAGTAGCAGCAGTGCTGCAGCAGTAAAGCTGGATATAATTGCTAATATGAAAGTGAAAATTCCTGTTTTTCTTTTTCCTCCTCTCACCCACCTATCTCACACATAGCTCTTCATTTAAAACTTCTAAATATACACAATGTTAGTAAAAGATACATTTAATTTTAATGCTAAGCATGTCAATATACTAGAAAAAAATAGTGACTTCAAAGATGTGGATATATCTTGGTTTCACAGATGGCACTGAAATAAGGTTTTTATTTTTTAATCTGAAAGCAAGTAAAAGGTAGACACAGGTGACCATGAAGCAATCAGTGTTTGGCATATGCTACTTCTGAAAAGAGAGCAAAAAGAGCTCAGATTAGGTACTAGGCCAAAATGTAGGATGCAATTAAAAAAAGATAAATTAGCTGGCACCCTATCTGGCATGCGAGAAAGTCTGAAAGGCTCCATTAAAACAAAAGGATTCATGGGAATACTTATTTGGGATTACACTCAGAGGAGGCCTATTATGTTGCCTAAAGACAGCTGAAAGTTTTTATATTTTATTTTATGCAACCATGTAAGATAAAATGTGTCCAGTAAGAACTACAGTCAAAACTGGTGAAACTGCATTTGCAAAATAGATGAATTATTTCTAATCATGTCCACAACATGTTTTTTTTCATTTGTTTTGAATATTCCACCAAAGCAACTTCACTAAGAATAAATACAGCCCATAGAAATGGACTGTAAATGCTGGTCTTGGGTAAAATAAAGACTGGTTGGAAGAGGATGTAAAAATGCATACAAACCCAGTAAGCAGGATTTTTAGACCATAATTCAGCTGTTGCAAATTGGTTAGCTGAATTACAAAATCAAGAAACATAGGCTGCACTAGTCAGTGCTTTAGTCTTTTACTGCATTATTTTACTGATTTACATCAATAGGATCTATAAATCCTGTAGGTTGCTTTTTAAACTGGGCAACAACAGGGGGGGAAACAATCACTAGTTCCTGTCATAAATAATAACTTATTTTGTCCTTGACAATTTCACCACAGGATGGACTATCCAAGAAGACAAACAGAGAAGGTAAAAGCAGCCTCTTTCCGAGGATCCCTCAGTGAAAATCCAAAGTCTTTACAAGGCTCTTCGCTGCAGAAGAACAACTCAGTTGTTTAAGTGGCTTAAAAACAGTCTCATATCTATGACATTTCAATTTGCCAAGTTACACTTCAGCTTACAAGAAGCACTGGTGATACTGGATCAAAGTTTTAGACTCTATCATTATGAAAGCAGGATGCATGGTTGCCAAATAACACCAAACATTCACTGGAGCAGTAAGCACTGATTTTCACTGATATATATAGTTACCTCAAGTATAGAACCATAAAGAAGTCTTCCAATTGTTCTTAAAGTTAACTGGAAAAAACTCAACATATAATTAATCAAAATTTCTGTTTACCAAGCAACCATATTCATACAGTAGAATCTGGGGAAAAAAAAAAAGTGTATTTCCATGAAGGTGCTTTATACACACCTGAACAATGTTACAATTTTGTCTAGACTCTATTGGTTAGTTTTCAGATGGGTATACCTGTTTACTGTTTTTTTGTAGTAGGATAAAAAAGTTCTTAGAACATTTAGGTTAAAATCAGACTAGTTAACATTTTGCCTTCTCCCTGTAATAGGCACAACATAGAGTTCTGGTCACTTCGTAAAATGTTCTTTATGCAGTTTTCCTGTGACTTAAATGGAAGGCATGGAATTGTGTGCAGAGACAAGAATCTGTAGCTACAAACAAAACTGACTTGTTCTTTCTCAGCTAAACCACTTCCTAGCTAAAGAGTTGTTTAGCTTGACGGCTGGGGATACAAAATTATTCCCTCCTGGCTTTAGTCTTTATCAGCCATATCTCTTCCAGCAGCACTACATCAATGTACCAGGTCAATGGCTCAGGCAAAAAAAGAAAGCCTCAGCTGCAGGTCCTGAAAGGAGTACTCTAGCTATCTTGTGGTAGTACAGAAGGATGATGACTGCCAGTGTTTGCCATGGCAACAATGAAGGGTTGTTATCTTACTTAGCAAAGATTAATTTTTTCCGTGATCCTAGAATTTCTTTAGTCTACCATTAATCAAGAATCTTGATCCTACTGATCTACATAGATTAAATAGAATTCTAAAATATTTCAATTTTTATCTCGGGGATTTTATTTTCCTTATTCTCAGGAATTATTTCTTTTTGCAACAGCAAACTTTTTAATAGTCTTCTCATGTGCACTGTTCTTAGTTTTTCATAGTTGTTCTTCAATATGGTGGGATGGCTCCTATGACTGGGGTTTTGGAGTGGAAGTTTACATGCTCTTTAGAAAAGACACTGGAATGGGTTGCCCAGGGAAGCTGTGAATGCTCCATCCCTGGCAGTGTTCAAGGCCAGGTTGGACAGAGCCTTGGGTGACATCATTTAATGTGAGGTGTCCCCGCCCATGGCAAGGCGGTTGGAACTAGATGATCTTAATGTCCTTTCCAACCTTAACTATTTTATGATTCTATGATTCAAAATAAGGTTATATGAAAACCTGCTATATTTGGCATTAGACACATTTATCAGTGTGTTCTTTCTGTTACAAAAAGCTATCATGAAAATTATTTTTAGTCATGGAGAGGTTTAATTTTGGGCCACAATTTTTGTATCAAATATTTTAGTTTTTTGGTTTTGCTTTTTTTTAACAAGAAACATCTGGGTTTCACTTATACATGACACATTTTCCCCAGTCATTATTATTGTTTAAAACGCATTACATCCTCAGTTACTTTATTCTTCATGACAAAGACATCCAATAATAAAATACTTTTGCTCAAACAATATTTTTCAGGCTATGATGTCCTTCCTTGTAAGTACTACCAAAAAAAGGAAAAAAAATGTCCTTCTTATGTTACTAATGTAGCTGAAAAATCAGTTTGTCAGATTTTTTCATCTAACACTGTCTGAAGAATGAGTATCACTGGACTATCCTTCTACACTTACAGTTGTCTCCCAGTCCCACTGTGGGGCAGTGAATGAGCAGCCTTAGCTGTCTATTGGAGTTAACCCACAACACATTCCCAGTACTTGAAATCTTTTGGAACTATCCCTAAGGGTTTTACTCTGTCTATAAACTTTTGCCTCAGATAATTCACACACTTTTAGTGGAATAACTGCATGCTTGAGCTACTTTGTTTGGATGACCTACTTCATGATGCACATAGCAATTTCTGTTCAAAGTACTTCTGCTAGTATCACTTGCCAATTCTCTGATTGAAATTATATATGAATATAAATGAGAGTAAATACTCCTACAATACTTCCCACACAGATATGCCTCTTAAGAGTGTCAGGTTTTTGTTTGCTTTTTGCTTTTTATTTAAACAGTCCTTTGAAAGTGGAAAAGCTTTCATATTGGCACTAACACAAGATCTGTTGAGTAGATGTTGAAAGTGCTATATTTGTTGTAGGAGGTTCCTCAGTAAAACAGCTTAAGAATAATAAAACTACTACCTCCACTCCAAGTGTTTAGGAAAGCAGATTATACTGATGTTTTAATAGGATTTCAGAATCCAGTAAAAGGACAGTCCAGATACTTCATGGTATTCCTGAAATAAACAAACCATGCAATATCATGCCATAAAAAGATGCAGCAATGCAAATAATATTGACAAACCATACACAAAACATTCTCTCTATATGTATGTATTAAAATAAATGTGAAGACATAGTTTAAATATATGTCCAAATGCTGATAAATTGTGTAGGTATTTTTACCCTCCTACACAGAACACATTCAAAGAAATGCAACTAAGTACTACTAAATCTGAAGAACACAATAAAAACTGTGCTTTATTTGAAATTTTTATTTAATTATTCAGAAAACAGTTTAATTTCTATTGTGCTATTTCATACATGTTACTAACCATACTGCTAGTTTACATTGCCTTAGTCTGAATGGGTTATTCAATGTACTGGTTCAATTTACAAACTGTAATGCCTGAAAGAATGACATTCTATTAAGGCTGAGATTATAGCTTTTTTTCTCACAAATGTAACTAATTTTATAACTCAATAGGCCAAAAGATATAATCTTAAGAAGCTATTTTAGAACAGTTTTGTATTAGGTCAAAAGTTGCTCTTTTTCAAATAATAGTCACTTGGAAAGCTAGACTTGTGGAGAACAAGGGCCATAAAAGTTTTGTGGGTTTGTTTTGGTTTTTTTTTCTGTCTCATAATAAAGATATCATCAAGCCAGATATATAGTCTTTGCATAAGAATAAACAAAGAAAGTTAAACAAAGATTAGAACTATAAATATGAGAGATTTCCTTAAGATTTTCATATTCATGAACAATGGAGAATATTTATACTGCTATGACATTACGTTGAACTTCATTGTAAATGTGAGATAGAACAAAAAGAATTAATAGATGCACATCTTTTTTTCCTCCTTTTTTGGGAACTCACTGAAGAGGAGAGCATCTGGTGTAACTTTATATCATCCTTCAACTGGATTTTATAAGAAGTGAAACTATATGGGTAAAGCATTATGAACTAAAGCTATTGCCAACAAAAAGACAATAAGACCAAGGAAGAAGGGTCAATACCAGTGCTACAATATGGATAATCAAAAGAAATTGGAAATATTATGAAGCAGCAGTGTCTTGACAGTCTTCAGCAAAACAAAACAAAACAAAAAGACTATGGGGAATTCATTCTTTGGTTAAAATTATCTCACTAAAATTTAGGTGTGCTCAGTGTCTATGTAGGCTTTATTATATGGTCTACCTTCATTCTTTTTTAATATAAACAGCAATCAATGGTTTATCTCAATTGGGAAATAGGGTGTGATCTCCTTAATCTGATGTGCTTTAAGATGAGATGAACTACATTTAAGAAGTTCTTCTTTACCAACAGTAAGAGAATTCACACACCTAGCTCAGCTGAGAACTTTGAAGAATTATTGCAGGAACTTTATGAGACACGAAAGGAAATTTTCTGTTGTCTAAACAGCTCATAAAATAAAGGGTATTTTTATCAAAGTGGAGAAAGACAACTGCTGGAAGTAAAAGCCTATTTCATTTGACTTTATTAGAGTTCTTNGCTGCGTGGGTTTAAACCACGACAACAGCTCATAAAATAAAGGGTATTTTTATCAAAGTGGAGAAAGACAACTGCTGGAAGTAAAAGCCTATTTCATTTGACTTTATTAGAGTTCTTGCAAACATATTTCCAGATCAGGTAGAACTGCGTCTTGCAGAAACTGTGTTACAGGCTAAGAAAACATATTTGTCCCATAGCCCCTTTGCATTTCATCCATAGGTTTGCTGGCAAGGTTTTCATAGCATGGGGACTACTAGGGTCACATCTGTGAGAAGGTGCTAGAAGCTTCTCCCCAGTCCAATAAAGCTAATAGCAGCCAGCTCCAAGGTGGATTTGCCACTGGCCAAGGCTGAGCCCATCAGCAACAGTGGTAGTGCATATGAATGTCCTAGAGCTGTAAGCCTCCTATATGCATATGTACGTATGTGTGTTTTTATGTAAAGGAGAGCATATAAATATATATCTCCTATGCATAACTCTGCTATATTGTATATACAAGTATAACTCTTCTATGTTGTATATACAAGTATAGCTCTTCTATACTGTATATACTTTTTTTGGGTGTGCCTTGCTACACAGTAGTAATGCATAATTCCTCACATATCTGCCACCTTTAAGATACCACACAACTACAGAGGACAAGCAGATAAACAGGTCCTCAAAACACAGTGGTGACATTTGTTCTTTGCCTATATGCAGGGTATGTGAATACAGGTATAATTTTTCTACACTCTCCACTACTAATTTGACCCTATAGGAGTAAAGCAGAATCTGCCCTTTTCGATGAGATCTTCATACATGCATCACACAAGAGTCCATGCTTAGTAAGTTTGTGTATTTTTATGGTTGTCTAAATTATATGCAATAAGGAATTGAAAGCATCTGTAGTAACTGCAAGTGGTGTATCATGTGTCATTTTGCAGCAATGCATCTAGATAAACTGGAGAAAGTTTCAAAGGATGAGCCCATTAGAAAAGAAACTGAGGATGACAGTTTTACATCTAACAGCTTTTTTTAGAAATATGATTGAAATCAGTGTTTAAATGCCTTGGGGTACCTTGGGTGTGAGATTGCCTAAATGACATTTGAGGTGGCAGCATCATGGCAATTGCTAAGAATGCTGTATATTATTCCCAAGATAGGAAAAAATGAATCAGAGAATATGATCAATAGGCTTCCTGTCTGAATGGTTGTAGGGTTAAAAAAGGAAAACTCAGGATAAAAGACAGTTTTGAAAATACATTTTTTACCAAGAAAACAGTTGAAATCTTACAGGTTTTTATTTATGTTCGGTAAATAATGACTGACAAGATGCTGTTGAAACAAATTCTGTTTCAGCTGAGTTGATTATGCTGTTTAAAAAAAAAAAAAAAAAAAAAA
>NDXB01018329.1:15289-31164 GCA_002631895.1 Agapornis roseicollis
TTTTTTTTTTTTTTGTTTGGTTGCTTTTTATGCTTTTACTGTGGCTTTTCCTCTCCTTTTTCAAAGCCACATCTAAATAACAGTATTTTAACAATTCACATTACTCTGGGCATTGTAAAATATATAAAAAAAAGGTTAGATGATCTCCACAATGTTTAGCAAAATCTTAAAGAATCCCTGTTGAAAAAGGCTGTGTAAATCAGTAGCCAAAGAGAGATTAATCAAATTACACTGATTTTATTTCAAAAGGTAAATTAGTAAGCATATTTTGTTCCCGTTCATAAAAGAAGGAAAGAAAAGCTGTGTCAGCAGATTTGTTTGTTATTCTATCCTGTGGAGCCCAAGAAAATCTTTATACCAAATCGTACATTGTTATTGTATTGCCACCATTTTGCCAGAGGTTTCTGCTGTTTCTCTGTGAAACCCATTCATGTACCCTCTTTTCTAGCACAATAATAAGCTGTCACTCAATTAAGCTAAAAAGCAGAAAACTTGGATGGAAACACTTTTTAATAATGCCTGATTAGTACAGGGAACTCATTATAACCTGGCAGTCCTTGGGCACTATGTTTATCAACACTCAAGAGTTAAATGTTGTACTGCAATAATTTAAAGTTGAACTGTTAAACTGTTAAAATAGCCAAGAGTTCTGGAACAGAGATGATCACTGGGATAAGGGAGAGAATTGGAAAGATAAAGGCAAGAAAAACTCTTCAGTCCTATGAAAATATAAAAACCAGATATTATTTTCTTTCCTTCTACACATTTTATATGAATTAATTATCATAATTACCAATTCTCATATAAATAGAAACCAAATCCAGAGACTCTAAAGATCAATGTGGGATGAATTTTGAGATCTGGATGAAGGCTACTGTGTGGTACATGTTTCCAGCTGTTTTGCAAAATGCTCTCTATTAAAATGCCAGCATACATAAAATGCAATAGACTGTAATTGTCAGAACTCTTAACTGAGCAAGACTTTAGAATTCTGTTTCACCACATGGGATTTGCTACTTCTCTGTGAATTAACTTTGTGATGAGGATTATTTAGTTCCTTGAAATCATCTAGTTAATACATATTGAAAAATTCTGAATTCATTCTGTAAGACCTACTACATGCCGAAAAATACTGAAAAAGGGTCTTAATCAATTGTACTAATGAGGTACAATTTTAATTTTTAAATGCCTTTTTTTTTTGGGGGGGGGGAGGGGGTGGTACACCCTGCTATTCCCTTTCAATATTTTTTTTTGTATCGCAGGTATGAGAAAGTAGTAATACCATATACTCTCCTTTGTTTCATAGAACCATTAATCATAGAATAGTCAGGGTTGGAAGGAACCTTAAAGAACATCCAGTTCCAAACCCCCTGCCACAGGCAGGGACACCTTCCACTAAGCCAGGTTGCTCAAAGCACCATGAAGATGATTTTCCCTTTGATTGCAAAGTTATCTTTTCCAGATCTTCATAAACGCTGTGCTGTTTGCAGATATATTTTTTTAAACTTGAAAATGTAACTGCAAGCATTGGCTTTCCTTTATTGAATCATTTCACATCGTTGATGAAAAAATCACCAATGGACACTTTCAGTTTTTTTAAACGGTATTGTCAGCATGTTGAGAATTTAGCCAACATTGATAAAAACTATGCTAAGCAATGCATCTTCAAACAGCTCTTTTTATATTGATTAATTTAAATCACTGAAAAAGTAACCCTGCTCTTGTTCATTTAGAGTTTGAAAAGGTCATGCTGAACTGCTACGTGAACAAATTTAATACCACAAATAGTGACTAAAAAGGCATTCCTGAAGTAGAATGGCAAGCTAAGGTTGCTCAGGGCATTTGAAAAATTATAAACTGACTACTATAAATAAAAAAAAAGACATGCAAACAAGCCAAATGAAATAGTGAAAATATTAAAGGTTTACATCCATAAGCCTCTTCATAAAATATAAACGCCTACTTGGGCTGGGAAGATGTGATTTTGAAATCTGACAGGTTGAAGAGACCACTAAATTCATGTTATCAAGTTCCTTGGTCAAAATTTCTTATCACTGAACTCCTGTATGAAAGGAGGAGTTTCACTACATTTTACAATAAAATAGCATGCTATGAGTGGTATGCTTTTCCTGGATTGTTCCTTGAATGACGTATTGCAGACAGCTGAGCCAAATACCCTATTTAATGATCTGTAAAACCAATAATTTGGTATCAAATGACACTGGCATCCAAAGACACAGAGTTGGAAAGAACAAAAATAAATTTTTAACCCCCAACTATATTAAGCATAGAAAGTATATTTTTTTATAATAAAATAAAATCAGGATTTGTAGTAGAGTCAAAGCATATTAGATGTTTTATAAAGAAAACACATCAATGCCACTGTCAACAGACTAGCAAGAACTGAATAACAAGAAGAAATAAGTAAAACCCCTGTTAGGCATTGAGGAAAAAAAGCCCCAGAATTCTCCAGGCAAAGTTCCTTGATATTTGGTTATGGCATTTAGACTGAAAATGCTGTGGGCTGGTACTAAGGCCAGTGCTTTCATATGGCAGTTGTTTTTAAGTGTTTTTCAAAGAAACAGGATTATAACTGATAAAAATGTAAAGCTAACCTAACATCAGTATTTCCAACATCAGTATTTTCTATCAGATACCAATTTAAGTGTCATTATCCATTAAGAATAATTGCCATTATCTGGTTAAGTTGTTGATGATTTAGGTAAGAATAAGGTAGCTGTCATGAGTCACAATGTTAAGGATGGAGACAGGAGTTATTCTTCACTCCCTGATTTTGTATAAGCATTGTAATAGCTATGACTTTCCTGTTGGAGCATGTATGTTGAATGATATGACACGGAAATAACTTTTACAAGATCTTTCAGTGGTAGACATTAGGATGCAGATGATACACACGAGTATAGTATGTCACTCTTGCTAAAGAGCTTTTGCTTAAGTATTTGAAAAGAGATGGGTTCTTCTTGCTCCAAAACAAGATGGACTGCAGAAAAGTTAGTAGGGCACATAGCAGCTCTGGAAAAAATTCAGCAAAATAATGGAGCGATATGCAGTCTTTAGTTGCTTTTAAGAGCTACATCTCAGCAAACAACCATGTACTGTTTTGCTTTTGAGAGACTGAAGGGGGAATGTGAGGCTGATTAACTCTTCAATAGGTTTGTACTGAATTATAACACAGCATGCAACATTTTGATGCAAGTAAACAATAAAAATTTCTGTTAGCAGTCTGATCCATTCAAACATAATTTTTGTCTGCCTCAGAATCGTTTGTCCCTCAGATTTTTTAATTCATCTGTTTTATAGTTAAAGACTTCCCACAGACACAACCCCAAACTCTGATTTCTCATTACTAACCTTTAAAGAACATAAGATAATTGAGTAGATCTTTCATGTAAGCTGCTTCTCCCAATTTCCAGAACTGAGGTTAGCAGCATGGATGCTTACTCTTTTTTTAGTGAGTTCTGGCATAGCCAAAAATAGTTTCTTGAACTTGAGTTTTTCCCATCTAGCACTTAAATGAGCCTTTAAATTATCTTAGATCCCTACTTTCCCTGAGGAACAAAGGGACATAGTCAACTGAAAGAAATAGCTACTTGAGATGATGATCCGTTTCTTAACAAGGCTTTTAACACCTGATTATCATTAAATACAGAAGCAGCCTAGAGAAAATAAGCCTCTGTTAATACAGGCTCCAATATCCATTTGCTGTACTTGAATTTTTCCAATAAGAACAGTTAGTCTCCCACAGGAGTGATTTCTTGCCTCTTCAGGGTTAGGTGTCAGAGGACAGCTCCTCTGAGACAAACTGTTTTGCATCATATTTCAATTTACCTAAAGTCCATCTCCTCTCCCTTTTAGTGTGTATGTCCCTGAACTTATCCACAAGTTTAACTTGAGCTATCCTTTAATGTATTTCTTAGATCATTGGAGTTTTATTATCAACAAACTTTTCTTGACACTTATGTAAATTAAAAAAAAAAGAGTGTAAGGAACAACGAAAATAACAAGTGTTGTATTTTCTTAGGTGCTAATTTATCTATGTTCATGTCTGATGTTTAAAGCTTTGGCAGTCTGTAAATAAACAGCTTTAATTAACAGTTTCATTCATGAAAACTATTTTTGAAAGGATTCTATCCATAATGCAGAATATTCAAATCCATAAATAACTTCTGCAGGCATGCAAATGATTAAGCAAAACTGTATGGCATCTCCAGAACTAATTTAGGCTTGCAAATGTTATTCTAACTTGCAATAATAAAAATAAAATTATTTAATAAATAATGATAAAATAAAAATATTTTATTTATGTTGAAACAGTTTAAAAGTTCTGTATTACTCATTCGATTGTCCACTGAAATCATGTTCTACAAGAGAGAATTCAGACTTGTGTGTGAGGAACCTATAGGTCATTCAGGTTTAAATGCTGACCTGCACGTATGTACAGCATACTGCCATAGACAGGATTTAAGAAATGGGGTGAATATCACCTATTACAACCACTTTGGAAGAATAAAAATAGAAACTTTTGATGGAGAAGTACCAAAGAGAAAAGTGAAGTCTCTCTGCTCACAGATTTTGTTACCGGGTTTCCATTCTTTTTCTGGACTAATAGTATGAGTGGGGTGAAATGCTACCCATCACATCAGAATTTGGTCTAGAATGAAATAAGATTTATGAAATCATAATTTACTGTTCAACAACTATATGATAATGCAACATGATTCCATGATACAAAGTTTTTATTTCGCAAAACAAAAATATTCTTACTTTACATAAGTAATGGATATGATATTTAAAAATATACCCTTGATTGANTTTCTAATAGTATGAGTGGGGTGAAATGCTACCCATCACATCAGAATTTGGTCTAGAATGAAATAAGATTTATGAAATCATAAATTTCATTAATCAAAAACAATTTAGGAAATTATGCAATAAAACACAAAGATACTTAGATTAGAAAAGAAAAAGAAATTGTATTAATAAGATTATGCCTCAAAACCTGGAGGTATTAATAAAATGTAAAAATCACACCCACAGTTTAATAAAGATTATATAGAGGAACATCAAAATAGCATGTGTCAGATAAAAGATTAGTAATTTACTGTTCAACAACTATATGATAATGCAACATGATTCCATGATACAAAGTTTTTATTTCGCAAAACAAAAATATTCTTACTTTACATAAGTAATGGATATGATATTTAAAAATATACCCTTGATTGAAAGACTATGCTATAAACAGCATATCATGAATGACTAGGGATTACAGCTTTGTGATATTTACAAAGGTCAAAAAATTATCCACAATAGTACTACATTCCTCCAGCTAAGAGTTTGGAGTGAAGATACATATGGGACACACAAGTCAATTAAATAATTTTTTGTCAAAAGCAAAAACAGAGCATAAATAATGTATTGTTAAAGGTAGCATTTTGGGAGTTAGTGTAGTAAATTAAATTATGTGGTAGTCAGTATTTATTACTGATAAATTACGTGGCTGCCATTGTTCTGGATATTCTGCCAAATCTGCAAACTTAATTGGCAAGACTGATGACAACATTTTTATGGGCTTTTTTATGCTTTTCCATTCAATTCAACAAAGACATTTATTCTATTTTTATCTTGGATATGAATGTTAACAATTGAGCTCTATTAAATGTATGCAAACAAAAAAATTGCAGATTTAAAATATTAAGATCAATGGAATAATGAAAGAAAATAAAATATGAACTAACAGAAAAACTTCTCATTAAGCATAATTTGTTGAATAAATAGAAATTACTATGGTAAGAAAACATAAGAACAAAGCAAGGCAATTGATTTTTATTATGGCATCCACATGACATTTTAATCTATGTATAACAGCACAAATGGAAACAAAAATCCCCACTTCTGGGGACACAGGTTTGCTATCACATCATTAATGCTTACAGCAGTATCCCACAAACCGTACATTCATTCACATCAATTTAACAGAATAACAAAAGAAAAATACATATTATTGTAGCTATAGCTATCTAAAATAAACTTAGTCATACAGACTTGCTAGTGACTGTATGAACTATTTTTTAAAGCAAACTTAAGATGTTTCCTGTAATAATAAGTACTTAAGACTACAGACAACATAAAGTGTAAATATGTGTTAATCTCTTTACAGTTATATTTAGGTATCTGTGTTTTTCTTACACTGACTAACNAAAATAAACTTAGTCATACAGAAATTTATATATGCACTTGCTAGTGACTGTATGAACTATTTTTTAAAGCAAACTTAAGATGTTTCCTGTAATAATAAGTACTTAAGACTACAGACAACATAAAGTGTAAATATGTGTTTATCTCTTTACAGTTATATTTAGGTATCTGTGTTTTTCTTACACTGACTAACCATTCACCAAGAATGTATTAAGCCCACATGATTTTAGGTATAAGCTCAAGCACTAAACTAAATACAATCAGTAGACAGGGACCTGTATTTAGAGCAGACTTTCAGCCACATAATCATCCTTTGGTGATGTCTATCTAACACTATTATCTGTAGAAGAGTACTGGAGATGAATTTACCCTGATACAGACAACATGTATTGTTGCCTAGTAAGACTATGTCAAAACACAGTACCTGTCTGCCTTTATTTCATAAAGCTAAGTAAAATATATCTTGCCTTTCCTACAATAGTTGGAAAATAGTTCAAGTGGAAGGAACTAATTTCATTTAACATCCATCTATTCATGAATGCAATTCAGAAGTAGGTAACATTTTGTAAAGGAAGACAGCTTCCTAAAAAAACTTGAAGCTTGCAGAGGCCTTACATAGGCCTTAAAATGCTAAAGTTTATCTTAGGCAAGACAGACTTTATGATTTAGGTACTGATACTGTTATTTATTAAACTTCTCTATTGGCATTCATTTCAGCAATACAGTTGCATTAAAAAAAAAATGATTGAACCAAGATGTAAGAAGACATTAAACATTCCTAACCTTTTACTATATTAAGAGTTGGATTTATTTTCTGGATGAGATATTGGAAAGGGAGTTCTGAGAAATGAATTAAACTCATTCACTAAAGTCTTCCATATTCCATATGCAACATTTCAGTGAACTGATCTCATTTTGCTTCAGTTCCTGAAATGAAGACTAGGGATAATATTTCCTTTCACCTCTCTTCATCTGCTTTTACTACTTTGGCTGCAAATTTTCAGCTAAGTAACTTCATGCTATTTAATTGCTACTGAATTTCAATAGGACTGACAATAGGACTCCAGCTGATTTTTAATAAGACATAGGTTGTAACATGGCAATATGTAGTGATACTATCTGTTTAGATACCTATAATGGAGAATCCAGATACCATTTTCAACTCCTAGATTTTACCATCTAGTAGCAATAAACATAGCAAAATCCTATGTGGCTTTCTACTTAAGCTTTGTAGAATGCTCATGTTCTGCAGGGACATATATATAAATCTAGATAAACTCTTGTATTATTAAGTTACTTTACTGATAATAAAACAAAGCAGATGCTTACTTGTGCTTTCCACTGGTCTATAACAATTATTGAAATCCCTTGCTCACAAATCATGTTCCATTTCTTCATTTTGCATGGTAGAGCACCAGTACTCCTCCTTCCATTGCTTATTTTGTAGAAATTTTAAACTGATAATCAGTTACAACATTTAGTAAGTTAACAGAGAAAAAAAAGAAAAGGTCAGTCCTTACACCACTTCTCTTTTCATGCCGGAGCTGGACCTCTTTAGTCTAGAGAAGACTGAGAAGGGATCTCATTAATTCATATAAGCATCTCAAAGGCAGGTGCCAGGAATATGGGGCTCCTCTTTTCAGTGGTACCCAGCAACAGGACAAGGAGCAGTGGCCATAAACTGAAACAAGAAGTTTCTCCTCAGCATGAGGAAGAACTTCACATTGAGGGTGGCAGTGCACTGGAACAGGCTGGTCAGGGAGGTTGTGGAGTCTCCCTCTCTGGAGACATTCAAAACCCGCCTGAATGCATTCCTGTGTTACCTGTTCTAGGTGGCCCTGCTTTGGCAGGGCAGTTGGACAGGATGACCTCCAGAGGTCCCTTCCAAGCCTAACAAGTCTGTGACTGTGACTGATTCTGTGATTCTGTAATCCCAAATTCTTAGTCTATTTTATGAGTGACACAAATGTCCAGCAGTAAAATGTTCAACAGTGCTGACATCTCCAAAAGAAAATTATCGTTCTCTACAAGTTCAAAACAAGTATGATCAGTATTAGTTTCAGGATTACTGACTGCAGATTTAAAAAAGCAGTCTGTATTCATGTTTTTGAATAGCATTGAGAAGGATGAAAGCTTGTTTGTTTTAAGTAAAAGTCTGTATTTTGAAAAACAAGGCACTTCTCAAGAACTCCTGTTTTCCAAACAATATCAATATAATTCAGCTCTCTGTGGGCACCTTCTGATGTTAGAGAAAATAACTATTTAATCCTCTTAGATGTCTGTTCAAGTACCTTGCTTATTATAACTGAAAGAACATATCTTCACACCTCTTTGCACACCTTTTTGCATTTTTACTTTAGGAAGAAAATAATATAACAACAACAACAGCAATAATAATAACAATTTTAAAAGCTCTCATGTCCTAATGGTTGATAACTTCGATTAAACAACTGGTGCACTACAAGAATTTTTTCATAATATTTAATAACAACTTGATTATGAAAGAAATTATGGTATAAACCAAATTATTTTATATTGCAAGTGATCTATTTAAACATTAATTGTAAGGTTTAGATGGTTGTACAATCCATCAAAGGCCTTAATTCTTGAAGCATCCCATTTAGCAGGATGTTCTAGAAAAGCTAATCACAACACATATTTCTTCATCAGTCAGACATACATAATTAAAAGAATTTACTATCTGAAAATCCATTTTTATATGTAAATGCATGAGTATTTTTTAAATTATAATAAATATACTGAATACAAAACCTGAACTGATATGTTCTAGATTATTTTTCCCATTTTTCATATGTAATTATGTATTAACAAAAAAGGCCACTCTAAGACATTATCAGCCAATTTTTGAAGTTTGCTTTGAAATATACCTGCACAATCACGAATCTATTAATATGTTCCTTTCGTTAACGTGCAAGATAGCTGTCAACCACAACTCTAAAAAACACAAAGTTTGCTATCATGTTTTCCACTCCTCCCACTCAATTTCTCTTCTTGAGTTAATGTTTTCATTAGGCGTTTTTCTGCACATAGGTGCATATAGGGACACCTAGTGGCAGCAACTGATGAAAATTCCCTACTCAGAAGACCTGGAGGAGTCACTAGTAGTATGAAATCACGCTGGATAGCCAGAACGTGTAACTTCAGTTCATTGCAAAGCCTCTGTACTTTTACTGGAGTGAGTTTATTTACTTAAAAAAAATCCAAACCAAACCCAAAACAAATCAAACGAAACCAAAACATTTCTCACTTCCTTTTAATACAACGCATCATAGTTACAGTGCCTATTAGGAAGAAATCTATTAAATCTATTAAATAATAGATCGATTTTAACTTATCATTGTGTAAATCAAGATTCATATTTATCTTAAAGACCAAATGACCCTGCTAAGGATCAGCCAATTCTATATTATCAAGTGAATGCATGTATATAAGTATGTGGAACTAACATCTATTATGCGTGTATTTTGTATGTTTAAACATATGACATAGAAATCCGTAAGACTGGGTTTGGTTTTTAGAAATCAGATTGACGATTTACTTCTTTGTTGGGTTTTGCTTGTTTGTTGTGTTTTTTTTTTTTTTTGGGGGGGGGTTGTTTTTTTTGGGGGTTTTTTTTTTGTTTTTTTTTTTTGTGGGGGTGTTGTTTTGTTTGGGGGTTTTGTTTTGGTTTTGTTTTTTTTGTTATAAATTACCGCGCATACAGATAGGTTGCCTTAAATACCACTTTCAAAAAAGTAAACCCAACTGACTTTTCTCAGGCAAAATTATTCAAATGATAGAACATAAAAGCTAAGCACCCACACCCACTCATAGTCACATAGGGCTAAGTTTGCAAGTGTATATATTTTTTTTTTCCATTTTTTTTTTTACATGCTCCTATTAATCATTTACAGTGTCTAGATCCAGTATTCAGAAACCACTGAGGAAGCCAAAGTTCTTGCTGAGTACCTTCACATGCCTTAAGGATCCACATTCCTTACTGTAAATTTTATTGCCAATAACAATTAACTAGACAGCAATGTTTTCATAGACATTAAGAATCACATCAGTACTCTTACTACTGAGTCACTTGGAGGTCTAATTTATACAAAATCACTTGTTTTGCTTCAGAAAAATACTTAACCATGGGATAGTTAACTTCCCCAAACTGAACAGGAAAAAGACAGTCCAGTCTCTATGTTTGAGGGATAGTATACTCACCATATTCAAATTTCTAATAATTAATCTGGAGTAAAAAATTTAACCCAGCTCCTCATATTGAATGTTTTAACCATTAAACCATTAAGAGAGAAAACACTTGGTAATACTCTGAGTTTCTCCTGTTGGTTTTACTTACTGTTAGAAATTCAAAACAGAATGAAAAGAATAACCTAATAGATTTGTACATTAGGGCTACCCCTGTGTGTACGAATATGAATAAATCTCTGTATAATTCCTATGCTACAATTTCCATCAGAAAAACTAAGATGCTATTTCAGATGAAGTGCTTAAATCCACATGAAATGATAATAATTTTATTTCAGTTACTATGGATAGATTTAGATACCTGATGTTAGACATATCTGATATAATAAAATATTTATTATTGTATAATCCTAAAAGTAGCAAGCAGATAAGAGAGATAAAATTTTAATCTAATGTATAATGGCAGAACAGTTTATGAAAGTTTAGAGATATTTTTTTCCTATATGTCACTTAATCCATGCCATGTCCTGTTGAAAATGCTGGAAGTTTAGCTAATATTTTTGGGAGAATGGAACTGAGTTGTATATGATTTTCATAAGAAGTATAATGGGAAGCACAGGAACATAGAGCTGGAAGGGACTATCTAAATATCTATACCCTCACAGTTGTGGGTTACTGTGCTATTACTAGATATCCAGGTAAAAAAAAAGAAAAACAAACAAAAAAGACAAAACCAAAAACAACCCCAAAAAAACCCCAGTGTTCTACAGACTGACTCAGAACCTTTAATTTTGCAGTAACAATCAAAAGACAGACCTTTAATGTTCCCTGAGGAAAAAGAGGAACAAAAGCACCGACAATGGTCTATGTATAGAGGCCCCTGCAATAGGAGGGGAAATATGTTGTAAATTGTTTGTAAAATGTTCTATGAATTAAAACATGTCCCACTTTACAAAGGAGAACAAAAGAAAAAAAGAAATCAACAGAATTAAGGATCTAAATTATACAATAAGGGGAGAAAACACCATTCCTGACCTGAGTGCCTGCAGTAAGCCCTCAGGCAGAGAACAGATACAGTATAAATGTAGAACAACCGTATTCCATCTTCCTCAAAAAGCCTTTTCCTTCCCAACTTGGCACAAATGTCACTTTCCTAACAGAAGCTGTCCCATTCAATTACATAACTTTTTCTGCAAGCTTTTCAAGTTCTACCTTAGAAACAGCTTTGGTTTATTGGCCTGATACCTCTCCAGAAGACCTTTCTAGTATCTCACTTTTAAGTCAGTTAATAAATTTCTTCACATCTGTAGGCTATATAATCAATATATAAGTATTTGATGGCATGTCAACATCACTCTTTAGTTCACAAGTTTTCTGGGTTTTAGTATTTAACTGAAAATACATTTGTAACAAATCACATGCCATTTCAATATATATTTGGTTATGTGTGCCTTTTTTAAAAGAAAAAAAAAAAGTCTCATATGTAGGCACATTTTCCATGCTCTAATTACTCTAGTTTCTTTCTGATCTTTAAATTTCATATAATACAACATAATACAGCATCATACAACAGGAACTCATGAAAAAGGACATCCTTCACAATAGTATTAACACCTTCCCAACTATTAGGACAATCCTGCCTAATACATCATAGAATCATATTTCTCTTTTCCCTTTACAACAGTACTTCATTTGTAATGGCAACATACAGTCACCTTCTGATTAATCACTACCTTCAGTTTTTAAGAATTTTGTATAAAATTAGAGCTTCCCAGTTTATAGCAAAATTTTTCCCTTGTGATTTTGTAAATTGCGTTATTCAACTTTACACCATTCCTTTCAGTCCAGGCCAAAATAAAACAATAAACAGATACAAATTAATTTAATTTATAAACAAACATTGTCATGGTAAAATATTGACAGTAACAATAAATTTGTAAACTTTTATACAGTGTATATATATTTACATACATTTGTATCTCAACATAAATACAGACACCAATATGCAAGTATGTATGTATGTGTATATATATGTATATATATATATATACACCTATGAGTATATATACAACTCTTGCTGTCAGTTTATCTGGTTCTCAGCAACACCTCTGTTTTCGTATGGTCTACAAACTCTACTCAGACCTGCTTGCCTTATACCCTGAAATCAGTGATAAGTGTATTATGAAGTACTGAGCTCAAAACTGGTCACCAAGAAACTCCACTAAAGAATTCTATGCATTCAAGTATGTCCCCTCTCATTACCTACTGTCCCCTTGACTCTTCTTATCAGAAATTTTGGACTTGCAGTTCATCTGTCGATCCTTTCAGTGTACCAAGACAAATTTTCTGGACCAAATGCTTGTGTCACACAGTACCAGATATGCTGATGATGTGATTTCTCTTGCCCTATTCCTACTTTCATTATACATAAAAAATTATATACACAGTCTTGCCAGAAACAGAGGCAACTTTTCCAGTAATTATTTAGCCCAGGCCTACTTTATTTTTAATACCCACTGAACCCTTTAACATCCACCCTACTTTTTAAGTTCTCATTTTATTTGAATGGCTTTAGAAGTTTTTTACTGTTTCAATTTTCTGTGAAGGTTTTGGTTAGTAAGATTTCTCTTCATTCTCAGTTTGGTTTTATACCTTCTTATTATTGATACAGATTTCTCCTTGCCAATCAACATTCTCTTTTTCATTCTTTATAGGTTTTGTGCTTGCCTTTATTAGCTTGCTTAAGATTTTTACCTTCTGGGAATTCTTTTTCATCCCTGTTATTTCGAAGTGTTTTGCTGTTTTTTTTTTCCTTGGGTGGGGATGGGTTTTTTTCTTCCCCAATGTGAATTTTCAATAATGTTTGATGGGCTTTTTTGGTTTGTTTTTTCTGCATAAAGTAATATCATGCATTACCTGAAAAATAATTCTGGCTATCCTCCCTCAAGACTATCTCAGTAAACTTTTTTTGTATCTCAAGTTTGGCTTTCTTTAATACTGGACTGCAGTTACAGATCTTCCACATTCTTCTCTCTTACAACTTCACATGAAGTGGAAAAGCTCAAAACCACCAGATTTAAGATTATTTTCTGACATCAGGGTTTTTTCCGCAGATCCTATCATTAACTAAAATAAATTCTAAGTTATCCTTGCCTCTCACTTGCTCAGTGTCTGTTCCATAGAAGAAGCTATCTTCTATTGTGTTCAAACTCCTATTATCCCCAACATCATTGGCTGATTTTTTTCTGGTATTTGCCTATGAGAAATCACACAAATCTGCATAATCATAGGATATTGTTACCCTTATTTCCTGTATTTGTAGGCATTATTATCCAGATTAAATTTGTACCAGCAGATTCATAATAAATTGCATCACCATTAAGCTTTTTTCCTACCCTATGCTGAATAATTTTCATTCAAGCAGACACTATCTCATCTTCATCCTCAAAATTAGCATCTTTATCATGCTATTGCTCAACAGTCTTTACTCCTTAACAGTTTTTAGTGCATTAACATGAAATTATTGTACTACCTTTTTGGTTCCAATACATTTCATTTATTACTTTGGTGCCTGTTTTCCCATAATGTCTGGTTCCACATACTATATCAACTACTTCTGCTACTCTTCTGATTGAAGTACTATACAAATGGGCTAAACCTGTACAGTTACAAGTTGTTGTAGAAATAATCCATGTATTCATCATATCCTTTTGTTTAGCTCTTTTTTCTGTTGTTCCATCCTCATTCACATCCCTCTATTTGTATTCTGTATGAGGATTGTATGAGTTACTTCCAAGTTTCTTCCTTTTTCAGTTTAAAGGTTTTTAGGAACTCCTGGTTTAATGAAAGGCATATGAGAGAGAAATTACCAAAAGGCAACACACTGTATTAATAAATAACTCTTTATTTCTCATAAATTCAGGGACATTTAGTGTTTGATGCTCATGAGCTCAGGTTTATAATGACAGCTCTAGTTCAAATATTCAGATCTAACTTTCCTAGACTCCATTCAAATGGAGTCCAATTCCTTCCTGAAATCATCAAGGAATACAGCACTGTGTCCTTTCATGCCAGTCAAGCATACACAAATATTCTGCGAAACTCCACAGAAATTAAAGGTATTTTACTAAAAATGTTGATAAGAATGAATGGAACAACAGCATGGTAGTTCTACACTAATAACTGTTTAAGCCTCGTGTGTGCTACTAGAATAATCTAGCAGTCTAACAACTTACAAATAAGATTTTATTAAATTGGATTTCTATTCATTATACTTTTAAATATCTCATTAGCACAGACCCAGAATTATTAAACTGAAACATGTTTACAATACTGACTTTTCCATGATAGTTTTTAACCCGATTTCAGGTTTATGAAATGTCAGCTTCTCCAGAACAGTTTAATTGAAAGAGTTAAGCTCAGCCTAGCTGCCAATGTTATTTAAAATATCTTCTCTCTTATGAATAAAAAAGTATTTATGTGTGTCTAATTTTGCGTGTCAGGAAGAAAAATTGCATGGAAACACAGACGGATGCTATAAATATGACAGGCCTGAAAACCGGAAGAATATATGAATAAAATCCCATTTATTCAAAATACATAATTATTAATTCAAAACAAAAATGTTTTTCAAAAATATCAAAGTCAGAAGTAACTCCTATAAATCATCCCTATTTACTACCTGTGAATTACGTTTATTTCATTAACATCATAGTGGATTATCAGAAAAGCTTTAAAGTTGAAGGACAGGGGGCAATACCTACTGTGGTTTACTACTCTTTTCCTGCCTAAAAGTAGTATCTTGGAACTCAGCCTAAAGCCATGCAAAACCTTCCACTGAATCATAGAATCAAATAGTTTTGCACCAAAACAGGAATGTCAGAGATTCTTCAATAACAGAAGTACTTTCTCCCATTGAGAGGCTTTCCAAAAGCTTCTACAAGGTCAGAAATATAACTGGTTTAGGTAAGAATGTTTTTGTCCATCCAAACACCAGATTTTCCTTATCTGAGGCCTAGGGAAGGAGGACTTGAGTCACACTCCTACTATAGAATCACAGAATCATAGAATAGTTAGGGTTGGAAAGGACCTTAAGATCATCTAGTTCCAACACCCCTGCCATAAGCAGGGACACCTCACACTCAACCATTCCACCCAAGGCTTCATCCAATCTGGCCTTGAACACTGCCAGGGATGGAGCACTCACAACCTCCTTGGACAACCCATTCCAGCATCTCACCATCCTCACAGGAAAGAATTTCTTCCTTATATCCAATCTAAACCTCTCCTGTTTAAGTTTTAACCCAGTACCCCTTGTCCTGTCGCTACAATCCCTAATGAAGAGTCCCTTCCCAGCATCCCTACAGGCCCCCTCCAGATACTGGAAAGCTGCTAGGAGGTCTCCACGCAGCCTTCTCTTCCCCAGGTTGAACAGCCCCAACTCTCTCAGC
>NDXB01018331.1:3856-20837 GCA_002631895.1 Agapornis roseicollis
TTTTTTTTTTTTTTTTTTTATTGGGCGGGGGAGGGGGAAGGGGTTCAAGGTGATGTTGTTGTTGATTTGGAGTCTGTTTCCTTTTTTATAGTTGTGCTATTTAACATTATAAAAATAATAGGAATAGAAGTGTCAACTCCTCAAAACATCCAGTTATTCAAAAGCAAGCTACATCCCTGGAGACTTTCAAGGACAGGCTGGATGTGGTTCTGGGCCACCTGATGTATTTGAAGATGTCCATGTTCATTGCAGGGGGGTTGGACTAGACAGCTTTTGAAGGGCCCTTCCAACCAAAACTGTTCTATGATTCTGTGATTTTTGATGTGTCTGTCTGGTATAGGTCACTGCAGATACATAGAGTGCTATCAGCTGTTGTCTTCACTGTTCTCCCTAGTTGCAATGTTGGACATTGTAACACTGGACTTACGCTTGAGGAACTTTGCAGGGCAGCAAGTACAAAAGTGTGTCCAGGTAGCCTCTGACAGGAAAAACCCTTTGCAGAATAGATAGGGCAAGGGAAGAGAGAGGCAGCATTGTTATACAAATAAGTGTATGCCTGGCTTATATTTAGAAATTATTTTGATCCTTCATGTCATTGTCATATGCATCATTTTTCCAGTCTCATAATCAATGACTTGCTCATTAACTAATCTGCTCTGAATAATTAATATGCAGACTTTCTTTATTGATTTTTTTAAAACCAAAAAATTTGCAAATTGTACTTTTTTCCAAGTTTTTTTTTGTGTATAAATTAGACAGACTTGACTTGTACATAATTATATCTTTTGGTCTTCTTTGAAAAAAGAAAATAAAATGTTACTGTGTCATACATTTGGTACTTTAAGCAAAGAAAGGTACTCATGGAAGAAAGATAGATGGGTTTTTTTTTGTGTTGTTTAGATTAGAATTAATACAATTAATTGTCATACTTTATAACAGGAATTTACAGAAGGACTTAGCTTTTTAAAAATGCAAACAGTCAAGTGAGATAAGAGATCTATTTCAACTGTTATGGTAAAAAAAATCATTAGAATACTAACACAGGTTTCAAAAGATACATTAGCTGGATTCAGGATAAATGCTCTATGCAAATGTATTTTTAGCATTGAGGAAAATTCAGGTTTTCATCCCACACACACTTGTTTAAAAACTCATTTAAAGTTCATTAAATCCACTTAAGCATTAAATATTTCAACTGTTTCTCTTCCCACTTTTTCAATTTTGAAACCATTGAATTCCATAGTAAATAAAGAAACGTAGTATAGACTTGGTTTTAGCTGTACTTGACTGCAGAAAAGTCTATTTTTTGAGTGAAATTTTTTAGCATTTAAATAGGTTAAAATGCAATTAAACTTGACATAAGGAAGAGCTTTTCTTTCCATCATGTTAGTTGGAACCATAATTTTCAGTTTTGTAGCTACGGTTTTCACAAACCAATTCTATAGATAATTTTCTAATAATGTAACTCTTGCTGCTAGTGAAGAACAGGACATGGAAAAAAGTTTTGAAAACCACCAGCAGGCAGCATATGCAACAAATTACTGGCTCCACTAATAAAAACTGAAAGTAATTCTGTGAACTAATTTTACAATTGGTTGCCTAAGTTTCTAGAAGTTTGTGGTTTCTGACAAAGCTAAAATTTGTGTGTGTATGTAAGTTTGTTGTAAAATAATGTGTTAAGTAAAAAAATGATTAGTTCTTTTGGTCAGTTTGATTGCCTTTTCATGAATTTGTTGTGTTCTTGTTGCCTTTGTAATCTAAACATAGAAAACAAAGCTGCTGCCATTTTGATTGGATTAGCAATATCATAATTGATGGAACTGGATAACTCTTGGTTTTAATGCATGCATGATAGGCTATGTCCTTCAATTTACCTGTGCGAATAGCTGTTCAAGTTCTTCAAGTATCTGTATTACATTGCTAAAGAAAACTGTTTCTGAATACACATTACACTTGAAATCAGGGATGACTACTTTCTAAATCACACACTGTTCATTAGAGTGTAGTCATCTGACAGCAAATCATGAAATTCATGTACTACTAAAATTGTTGACTGGGTTTGGATAGAATTGGTAATGTAGGTATGTTTTGTACAAGAGCATTAATAATTAGAGATGCAAAGAATATTATTGGGAACAGCTTTACTCATTTTAAAAATTTACCAGAAATATATTATGCAATGAGGTACAAAAAAAGCTGATTAACCGAAGCTTCATCTAACATCTGGAACATGAAAATCCATTATTATTTTGGAATTGCATCTCATATTACTATCTAGATAGAGCTCAAACACTCCAGTAAATACAATTTATATTTTAACTTTGCATAGGTTTATTTCCTTTGTAAGAGAACACATTCCACTCGGATGCATAGATTTGCTATTTTTCAGGGGGAAGAAAAAAAGGCAAGCAGCAGAACAGTGCTCTGACACCATCATCTTAACCTGTTTCCAGTGTGCTTTTGAAAATGAAATAGGTCATAAAATTAGACAAATACTAATAGATAAGTTATATTAAAATGTAGATATTGGGTAAATACTATTATGTCTTGACAAAATATATTTTCAATTGGTTTACTGTTTTATCAGAAACAGGGATTAACTCTGAGTAGTTTCTTTAAATGCACCAATGTGGAGCAGAAGATTACATGGGGTCTTTTTTACTCAAGAAATAAACATTTAATGGGACTTATAAGCAAATAATTGGTTTTTAATATATAATTTCTGAGGCTTCAGAGCTTGTAACTTAATATTATATTATGTTATCAAGATCTTTGTGCTTGAGGAAAAAAAATATTGTTCTTAGGATACTTAAAAGAGCCAATTCAAATGGATTTAGTATCATAAATATTCTTTGCAGAGATATTTTCTTTCCATACATAATTTTTATCAAATAAAAGTAATATTCTGTATAGTAATAAAACAATATGAGAACATAAAAAAATGAGCTGTGTTCTGTAATTTCAGTCCTAGTGTTTTTAGACCCAGAAATGTTAGATTTTACACAGTCATGGAAATAAACAAATCTCATATTCCCTTGGCCCAGTATTCACAAACATGTCTTCTGGAATATGCAATGCTCAGCTGTGAGCTGGAATACTGGGCTGAACATTCTTTGCTAATACAATACCTGTCTTCTACAGAAGACAATTCAATGTCTTTTGAAATTTCTTGGAAACATGATGTGAGTACAAAGAATCCCCTGTATTATGCCTGTCCTAAAGAATGAAGTATCAAAAAGCTTTCAGCAGTGAGGAAAATGTAGGATTGAGAGTGAGTGACCTCCATGTGCTCACAGGGCCATATGACACAGTTTAGTGTAGTTCTCTGCTTTTGTATGGATCGTGTTAGCCATGAGACAATTGCTGGTGGCATTGAAACTTCAGGAGCAGCAATCTATACCTTTGACAAAGAATTCTGTTAATCTGCTGGTATCCTAACTCAACTGTGAAAAAGGAAGGTGATGACTCTTCATTGTCTTCAAATAGCAAGTAATTTTTTCCTAATAATGGTATGTATTAGTACTAATATGAGTTCATGTCTGTGGGAGGTCGGGTAATGCTGCACCAAAAAGCTCCACTATGTGTGTGTTTCCTTCTAGCTGTTTACCTTTGCATTGCTCATGAAGAACACAAAACTGATGGAACCTATTAGTAAACAAGGAGGAGGCTATACCCTTTGAGGAGCTGGCATTGCACGAGACAAGTACATACACAGGCAGCAGCTACTTAAGTCTGAGGATAATGCATTTTATCATGACTGTTTCTATGGGCTTCCCCCCAAAAATGCAAAGGAATCTTGCACTATGTATGATGATCAGAGGACCTTTGATGTCTTAGCATGGTCATGTCTGAAAAAGTGAAAATCTGAGCAGAGTGTTCCTAGTTTAATGCAGAACTAAGCTTTTGTCCGCAGCAAGAGGCTGAATTTGCTTTTGGTGTAATTAATATGAGTCATACCTCTGCAAAATCCTTCAACCATCTGCCATCAGTTAATAAATCCTTTTTTTAATTTCCATTAATTCTTATTAGAAAGATTGAGGAAATCTACCCATCTGCTTGATAGAAATGTTATGTCCACAGGGAAAACACATTGAAACTTTTATCACCCTTTGCCTTAGGCTTGTGGGGCAGTGATAATTTAGAACAATTTCAATAATCTGTGGAAGTGTCCACTGTGTGTTTATGAGAGAGTCTTTGCATATTAATTCATTCAGTAATTGAGGAACAAAATATTATTGTTTTCAAGCAACTCAGTACTAGTACAAGAATACAAGGTGCCTTTGCTTTTAAAAAGATTAATTCTACCGTAGTGAATAAAACAGCTTGTAAAGCAAGTCAGAAACTGTCAAGGAAAATTTAGTGGTAGAGAAATAGAATGGGGTGAGGGAAAGAAAGGTGTGATTGTTTTCCGTGAATTTGCCTTTGAGATATACGTTCTTCTGAAAAGATAACATTTATATTTGCTGAGCATGACTTTTTTTTTTTTTAGCATTGAATAAATAATAATCTAGATAAATTGGAATTGGTTTTTAGGGTCAGATGGCAATAGGACAGTAACAGAAACCACATCTGTTTTGAAAGCTTCTATTTAAACAGCCAGTTTTTGTTGCTGACCAAATATTTCTGTTCTGACAAAATATTTTTTTGGTGTCTGTCAAAATCCTAATACACACCAAGAAATGGTTATACTACTTTGTGCCTGGTGAAATTCTGCCTAGAGGACTACCTTTGGCAAAAAAATGTCACAGTCAGCATTATCTGATGCAAACTAGCTTTGAATGAAAATATTGATTACAAACTCTGCTTTTAGGTCACACTGTAGCAATGTGTTGATGGTAAAAGGGAAAAGAAGACTCAAAGAACTACTGAAATATAACTGCTTTTGAATTATAAACTGGAAAATTTTCTGCTAAGAAAAATTTGAGTATTCCTCCTTCTGATGAGATATGCACCATAATGTTAATTAATCCACAGAGTTGAGAGTCCTTTTCCAAGAAACTTTGTAGCAAAGCAATGATAATGTTTTGTTCAGTATGAATAACAGTTTATTTTTAAGAATATGTTGAAACACTAATTGATAGAAGTGTTTGTTACTGGTAAGTGTAGATAGATAGTAGCTTCAGAAGTATATAGTGAAAAGATAACATTTTGTGGTCATGTATGGGTAAGGGCTTATTTGTCTTCTCCACCCTGGGAAAAAAAAAAAAAACAAAAACCCATGAAAGAGGAGATTTGTTAATCTGCATGTGAAATTCACAGATCTGAAATTGCTTGGGTGATTGTTCATAACCCACCTGGCACATGTCGACTTGTAAATTTATTCTGCTGAGATTTTTTTATATATCCTTGTCACAGTCCCTCATAACTGTCAGAAGCTGGGAATGTAGGAGATCATGCCCAGTTAGGATATAGATCAGTTTCCCAGTTTATAGCCAGAATGGCTGCTCTCAGCACTTGGAATGTGCCTGGGATCATGGCTTGTAATCAAAAGCTTCCACTGCATAGATAAAAAGGGTTGATCTGAGCCAACAAATGGTTAAGATACCATTAGCAGTGGCAATGTCAGTGCCCATGCCATGATCTGGTGAGGTGATCTCACTTACACATTAGTGTCAGGCCTCTCATATTTAAATCTTTTCTGAAATAAATTCTCTTTTCCAGTTCCAACTCTTCCAAGTTCTTGGTGCCCTCTGGCACCTCTTCAGAGACTGTGTCTGCCAAGATGCTTCAGGGGTGTCCCTGAAACTTGGATGCTCTTTCATGCCTGGGAAGGCTGTCCCCATGTTCTTTAAGGTCAGATCAGCTTTATCAGGAGTACAGACTCTCTGATGCTTGGCAATTTACTTAACATGAGAATTAAGGCTCTTAAGGATGAGTGTCCTCTTGTCTGAGAGATCATTTCTCTATTGCTTAGAATAGGTTGGGGGGAAGGCATTGTCTCTGTCACTGGATACATACAGTATCCAAATCAATTTAAAGCATTCTTTAAGAGGATTAAAAAAAGTACTGACACTTTGTACATTTAAGCAGAGAAGTTAGATGAAGAATTTAATATTTGCCTAGGCAAGTAAGTACTTTGACATAAGTGACTTCTTTAGCGTTCCCTCCTTATTATTTAGGTTATTCTTAAAGTTGAAAGGACCTTCCAGAAGAAGCCCCTTCACATCTCTTTTAAATAAGTGCAACCACTGTGTTTCGTCGAGGTAATAGATTCATATTTAGTAACCAGTTTCAACCTTCAGTAGCATGTCTTCTCATTTTACTGATACTTTTTTCAGAAGGACTTGTGTAGCTGGCCATGTATCAAACATTAGTCTGTAGTTCCAGAATCCTTGAACATTTGTCCTGGTGTTTTTTTGAAGACTAACAGATTGCATTGAAACCTCTTACCAAGACAGAAAGGATAGAACTGCCTTGAAGGTTTAGAAGACATTTCAGCTGACCTACAAATGTAAGTAGAACATCCATTCCTTGGAGAGTTTCTTGCTGTTTCCGTTCACTCTCACTCATGCAGCAGTGTACACTTACTGTATTAACGCTGGTTGACAGTCTGTAATGAAGATCATTATTCACAGGAATTTTAAGTGGACAGAGCATTGCTTGGAATCAGTAACCTATTGAATTGACATGGTGACAGTTCCTTAGATTTTAAAGAAACATTAATTTAACAAAAAGGGAGTTCTTAAAGATCTCTGTCACATGTATTTGCTTCCCATTATTCTCCTATTCAGTCCAATCCAGTCATATATATTTTATGCAGAAAATGCAAAAGGGACCAAGTTCTAATTTACACACTGATATTTTGGCCCATTTATTACAGGGACAAAAAGAAAACCTTTCCTAACTCATTGTAGCAGTCACGATGTATAAATGCATGCATGAACTTTGCATCTTGGTGAATACTAGTTACTGGTAATTAAATTTTTCTTAACATTTACAATCTGTTTGAGACTTCAAAACCATATCTTGAATATTTGGGAAAGGATCTTGACTATTTCTTTCAACAACACAGCAGGTGAAGTTAAAAGGTGAAATAAGCTTATTAATTTATAAAGGTGAAAATCTGTAGCTAAATGCTCTTCATTTTATTTCCTGTCAATGCATGTAATGGGAGAGTAAAGAATTTCTGAGTATTGAAATGAGAAAATTTGTATTCCTGTTTTGCTTTCAACCAAAACAAACCCCAGGAACATACCAGTGCCAACACAGATGCAAAGACTGTCTGTTGTTACATCTCCAGAGTAAAAAATAGATACCATTGGCTTTTAAAATCTTTGGTTTTTATACAGATCAGTGTTACTTTATTCTTTTAAAAAACAATTTTATATCTACCCTACGCACTCCCCCTTTAATAGCTGGGAAGTATAGAAAAAAGAACAGAGAAAATTAGTTCATTCTCAACCTTATTTATGAAGAGCCTCTGCAAAGCCTGAAATGTATTAGTTTGGAAAGCAAGCAGGAAATTCAGCTTTTTCAGGGGGCACTGAACACTTAATGCATAGTCTAAGCAACCAGAATCATCTCATAAACAAATTTAGTCTTGCAGATCAAATCTCCTTAGTGCTTTAATCAGACTTTTTTCTCAGGACTGGGATAGTAGTAATAATAAGCATAAGAAAGAGAATATTTCTTGCCCCTACCATGTGAATGTTGGGGAACCGTGTGTTTGTAGATGATAGAATTCAGTCTCAGTAATGGACTAAGTTCTAGTTACCTGACAGTGGTAGACAGGTATGAAAACTTCCCAACCTGAAAATATCTTGGAATTGGGGTAATATGAAGCTCTTTTCCCCTTTTTCCTGCCTCTTTTTCCATTTCTGGTTAAGCTCTAGAGGCAAATTTAGGTTAACCTGAGCAGACTTGCAAATCATTGACTAAGTGTCTCATGCTTTCACACGTTGGGTATGTATCACAGTACAATTTCCAATGTACTGCTTTACTGAAAGTCTTCAGTCTTTAAAATCAGTTTAGTATTCCTATGAATTCTAGAATTAGGACTTTAATCCTAATAGTGCTTACTACATGCTTTTTATGTCCAGACAGGGATTTTCAAAAATGGATTTTGTTTGTCTAATTAACAATGAAATTAACTGCAGATAAAACTCTTGTATTACTATACCAAATTGAGTCATACAGAATCACCAGAGACTTTGCCACCATTTTCAAGCCATATAAAATATGATTTTAGATAGGACATGAATTTTCTGTGAATTCCCAGTACTTTACTTTTGAATTAGAATGAATTTGCAGAAATAGAACAGCTTAAATAATCTGATAGTAATAGATTACTTGTATCTCTGTATATTTTTCTCTCATGTAGGAAATGGAAATAACTTTATCAAAGTATTAATTTTTTGTCAAGTGTTGTTTAATATAACAAACTAAAATGGAGGGAATAATATTTAAATTAGATCTGTGCCTGCTATTTTAAGTAACCAGCCAAGATGAAATTTATATGAAGTTTGTTTGTAGTTTCCTAAATGGCTTTGCAGAGTTGATTGCCATTTAGTTAAAAAATAAGAACTGAGGATAATTGTTGTTTAGAACTATAACTGCAATTATTTCTGTGCAACTGTTAGAGGTTTATTGTTATGCTCTCACTGTATTCCATTGTTTTTTTAGAAACAATGAAAATAGAATAGCAGCTAAAATTGGTCTGCTATGAATGTAGTTATCTTAAGGAATCTTACCCAGTTATCATTTTGTCATTCTTAACTGGGTAACTGACACTTTTCAAAATAGTAAGTACTTCAAGCAAATACTTATCTATTATTAATAAACCTAGCTGTTGCTTTATTTTTAGTGCACATAAGTGTACATATTTGTATATATGCTCTGTTTCTGACATAATTTCCCCAAATCATACTTTCTCTGGAACAGTAGCAGCAATATCACATGGCAGTGGATGACTCTTTAATAGCAGTTACTGTTGAATTTATCTAGACTTTATTTTTGAACTTTTTTAACAGTTGTATCTGTTGTTTAGCAGTCTAAAAATTCAAAGACGTTTTCGCAATAAATTTGTGCTTAAGAGTTTCTGTGTTGTCCAGTACTTTCATTTCATATTACTTTCCTGCTGTTGTAGTTTTGTTAACCAGCACAACTTCTGTTGTTATTTGTTCTTTTTTCCTTTTAAGTAGAAAATCGCATTTGAAACTGGAACTGATTTTACTCTAAAATAATATCATATCTGATAACAGACTAAGGTATTTTGAAAATTAGTGGTTCCATTATGTTAAGGAAGCATTTGAATATAATGATTGCTCCATAGTTTTGAGGGAGAATTTATCTTTTTTTTCATAATTCTTTTGGAGATTTATAAGATTTATTAAATGTTATTAAACATTCACACTATTTTCTCTAACAAATATGCAAATATTTTTTAAGAGAATATTTGTCAAACAAATACGGTCTTCTTCAATTTGCAGATGTTGGTATAATTCAATCACTGAAAGCTTCTCTGCTCTTGCTGTGCCTTGTCCTAACATTCGTCCTCTAATCAGGTAGAACTTCTGGAGCAAGAATGTGGCTCCTTCTCCATAGAACAGCTGATCCTGTGTGGCTTTGGGACTATACAGAAGTTTCACACAATATGTGGCAGGGCAGAGAATTTTAGTATGGTTTGAGATTAGAATTCCCCAAAAGAGAAATACCCCAAAAAGTAATCTGGAATGTTGCCTTTTTCTCATTCAGGTTGGGGTTTTTTTGTTGTTTTGTTTGTTTGTTTGTTTGTTTTTGTTTTTTAAAAAACCTATTTACTTTAAAATGACTAGTTCCATCTCAGGTCTTCACCTGATGCTGGATCATATCTCAATATCAAATTCTCAAAATTCTCAAAACCTGCTAAGAGATAGTGAAAGGTGGTTTGTGTCAGTAAAAATGTGAGAATGAGATGTAATTAGTGACTGATGTATAGATGAGAATGGAAATGGCAGACATGGGTGCAAGCTGTATAAATGGACAAGAATTGTATTTGTTGTGCAGGCTCAATAGTCTGAAATCTTACACCGCCTCCCTTCATTTGTCTGTGAAGAAAGGGCACATGGAATTAAAACTGTCCGCTTTGCCACAGTTATGCAGTCTGCTGTGAGAGGATAGATGGACCCCGAATGTCTGTGCACCCCATATTAGCAAACAGGTTGAAAATAGTCCTTTTTTTTAGCTGTTAGATGTTTTCTTGTGTTCAGTGTCATGTTTGCATAGATAAACCAAACCACCTATTTCAAATTATTTATGTAAAATATAAGTATAAATATACCTTTCAGGAAGCAATATATAAGTGTCAGATATTGCAAAAACAGGCTTGTGTAGTCTCCCATCACTGGGGTGATCCCTAAAATAATCCCATGGATAGCCATTAACTAGGCAATTTTTAAGTAAATTTTAACATTATTAAAGAAATATTTAGCTAGATTGGGAGAGTAATAGAACATTAGCGGAAGCTTTCCACTTTCTATTGACATAATACATATCTAGAATATGTTCCTAACATTTAAAAATTGTGTCAAGAATTGTTCTATGGTATTTTAATCTACAAATGTTCTCTCAAGTCAGCTGTTTTCTATTAGTAAGAGTATACCTTGCTGTTTGGTTTGTTTTCTTTTTTTAATATCTGTTTTTATCCTAAAATCTTGGGATAAGTAATGTCAGAAGGACATTGCAAAATGTCTTTCTGCATCAAACCACAGATGAAGAATAAAGATTAAAAGTTAGACATAAAGACAGTAACATCTTTGAAACAACTACTAGGTCAGTATGCTTTTTGTAGTAGTATGGAGAAATCTCTGACTAAAGCATTTATTTCTTTATAGTGAAGCTAGAATAAAGTTATTGATCACTTTCTTGGTAGCCATTTCTGTTGCAGTGAAAGGAAACTAGGATCCAAATTCTGTTTAGGGATAACTGGTCAAAATACATTTGTGTATAATCCCACAATGTTGCAATTTACATGCTGCTTCTCTAAAAGTAAGTGAAAGTGGGTTGGTGTTGGCCAAGCTTTTCTCTTGCTTTGATCTATACAGGTCTAGCTTCAGGGATTAATATAAGCAAAAATTCAGATACTTGTGTGTGTGTGTATGTGTGTGATGCCAAATTGTAATTAAAAGAATACAGAGGTTTTGTTATCAAAATTCCCTAGTTGGCATTGCAAATTTATGATTGTTATAGTACATTACCTTCGCCTCATCTATCAGAGTATAACAAGACCTGTGATAATATGTATCATTATAAAATGCTAGCAGCTGTATTTATAATATGTAAGCCCTTTCTGCATAGCTGGACAGGCTGGATTGATGGGCTGTTGCCAGTGGTATGTGGTTCAACAAGGTGAAGTGCTGAGTGCTTAATTTGGGCCACAACAGCTCCATTCAATGCTATAGTCTTGGGGAAGAGTGGCTGGAAAGCTGCCTGGTGGAAAAGGACCTGAGATGCTGGTTGACAGCTGGCTGAACATAAGCCAGTTTGTGCCCAGGTGGCCAAGAAAGCCAATGACATTCTGGCCTGTATCAGCAATAGAGTGGCCAGGAGGGCCAAGGCAGTGATCATCCCCCTGTACTGGGCACTGCTGAGGCTGCACCTTGAATCCTCTGTTCGTTTCTGGGTCCCTCACTACAAGAAAGGCATTGAGGTGCTGGAGTGGGTCCACAGAAAGACAACAAAGCTGGTGAAGGATATGGAGAACAAGTCTAATGAGGAATGGCTGAGAGACCTGGGGTTGTTTAGTCTGGAGAAGAGAAGGCATAAGAGATACCTTATCACGCTCTACAGCTACCTGAAAGGAGGTTGTAGAGAGGTGGAGGTTGGTCTCTCCTCCTAAATAACAAGTGATTGGACAAGAGGAAAGAGTCTTAAGCTGTTCCAGAAGAGGTTTAAATTGGATATTAGGAAAAATTTCTTCACAAACAGGGTGGTTAGGCATTGGAACAGGCTGCCCAGGGAAGTGGTGGAATCACCATCCCTGGAATTGTTCAGAAACCATTCAGATGAAGCCATCGGTGATATGGTTTAGTGGTGGACTTGGCAGTCCTGAGGTAATGGTTGGGCTTGATGATCTTAAAGGTCTTTTCCAACCTAGTTGATTCTGTGATTCTACAAGGGAGATACTGGTATTGGTCTTCATAGTACAGTGCTGTCTCTTCTTGAATCATGTTTCTTTCCTTCTGAAACAGTGAATCAGTTAAGTATATAAAAAATTACTGTAGATGACCTGGTAACATTAAAGTATATGGGGCTGCACACAAGTCTCAGCAAGGTTTCAGATTTCACGGAAATCCTTTTTGCATCCTCTTCCCTACCATAACTGAGATTTGAAAATTTTAAACCTCAAAATACAATTTCAAGCCTGCACTAACTACAGTAAGAAAACTTAACCTGGAAGTGATACATGAAGTTGTAGAGTTTTAATCAACCTGATGAACTGATGACATGCTTCTTTTGATGCCAGACAAGTATAGATAGGTTAAATTATGATGTGGATTCAAAGCCAGATCGCATTCTCCTTTTCTTGAGTTTCAGTTTATAAATCAGGCCTTCCTCCTTCTATTGCCAAACCAGCCTACTCCCTTGTGTTTCTGTGGGAATGAGGGAAAAACCAGAGAAGTACAGGGATACAATGCTTAACCTGGGAAGCACTGTTTATGCCTCTTCCTTAGGCGCGCTGAAATGAAGTTTTGTCACGTACACTTACTGACCTTGGTCCACTGTAGCTCGAATTTCTGTGAATTGATTTAGCTTATGCTGTAATAGTGCTTCAAAGATGAATAGTCCTGTAGAATGTGATTTTTTTCTTTTTCTTTTCCCTTTCCTCCTGGCTAAAAAATATTCCCCAATGAACCAAGAAAAAAACAAAACCACACACAAACCCCTTTGAATTGACCTGACAGTGCAGAGGGGCTCAGAATCGGTTTTGCCTTGGCCTGAGCTGATTTTATGTGTTTCAAAAATTGCTTAACGATAAAATGACTATTGCTTATCCTGTTTGACTTAACCTCTCTCAAAACTGCCTGTACATAATTTATGCTAAATAAATAATAGCTTTTTATTTAACTGGGGCTGGGAGAAGATTTTGTTTTCTATTTTCATACTTTACCTTGTTACCCAAAAGAAGCAGGTTCTGATAGTGAAACTTATAAAAAGTAATCGAAGCAGATGCCAAGACTCTTTCACCATACTTTCATATTCCCCCTGATGATGATCTCAGGAGGCTCTTGACTCCTTATGGTTTTTCCCCCCTAACTCTTCCTGAGGAAAAGGTTAAAACTTTAGTACCCAGAGAAAAACTACAAGGGAAAGCATGAGGTATTTCAAGAGGATACTAGGAAGGTTTTTAAAGTAATTGTTTTCTATGTTAAGACTTTTCTGAATTAATTAAATTGGGCTAATAGGCTGCTTAAAATATCCATTTGAATAGCAATAAAATTTTGGTTCTATGTGTATAAATAAATTAGTTTTCCTATAGGAAAAGGCTGAGTGTATTGACTTATGTAATTAGCACCAGAAGCCAACTGTACTAAAGCTGAAACAAAGGAAGTGGTTGGAATAGGTGATGGAGGGGAAGAAATAGAAATGGAGGCACAGAGCTGTCGATTTTAACTGTAGTGTGGTTTTAGTTAGTCTTAACCCAGTCTTGTGACTTCACTTTCATAAACTTCTGAATACCCTGGGAAGCCATGGGTAAAGGAAGACTGTGACTTAATATAAGCCATGTTTCATCTCTTTCAGTAACTATTTTAAAATAAGAGAGCTCTCTGACACAGTCTTTCTGAGAAGTAGAAGCAGAACTCTACATAGATTTGTGGTGAAGCTTACATCCCAGAATTATTTCCCTGCTGGATTTGGGATACTTTTTAATCTGTCGTGTTTTTTTTAATGTAAGCCTATAACGTTTCATAGTTTTCATAGTATCACTCCAGATACCACAAGTCAAAAGCTGTGTAAGCCCTGTGGGAGGAAGACTAACAGCAATGGTTGGATTAATGCCACCAGAGGGGAAAATAAAATGCTGCATTAAACTCCTGTCTCAGCCTTCACTTTTACCAATGTCTTCCTTTGGGACTCTGCTTTTCTCTTTTTCTCTCTCAATTTTTCTTTTAGTAAGGTAGAATTATCTTCTTATTAATGTTGTATATGAATTTTTATTTATGAAGTGTGGGTGTTGGGCTTGGTTTCTGGTTTGGTTTGGTTTTTTTTTTTTTTATTTTTGTTTTTTTTATTGTATGGGAAAAAGAAAAACTGATCTGAAACCTTGAGCTTGATACAAGAAAACAAAAAGTTGTCAAGTAGGAAATCTCTTCAGCACATTTTGGGTAAAGAAGAATAATATCTGCTATGCTTGGAAAATTGAGCATATTTGTTAAATGTACCCATTTTCATTTCTTCTTCTTTATGGTAGAACACCCTGAGGTAAGCATCTGAGGCATTAAGATTTTCAAGAAGTGATACCACTCATTGAAAGAGGTGTAGGTTTATCAGTTGTTTGAAGGTAGGGTCAATCTCCTAGAAGAGTTTTGACTTGTCCTTTACATACTAGCTCTACTGATGGTGTTTGTGATCCTAACGTAGTCCAAACAGCCCACACATTCAGTGTTTTCTCAGGTGTGGAAAATGATATTTTGAGCATTATTGTCAATCTGCTAGAGCTTTTAAATGTCATCTTGAAGGTGAAAGATTGTATGACCTATTTTCTTCTGTCAAGAGATCTGTGATATGTTAACCACTCTGTATTAAGTAGTAGAAGTTTCTGTCTTCACTCTCTCCACTATCCCAAATGCTGATTTTGGTTCTTAATTCCCTGTTTACTTGAATAATCTGTCTCATTCCATATATCAATTGTTCTAAATAATCCTGAAAAATAAAAAAAAATAATATTAGCTATTTTTCTATTTTCTTTATTCAAATTTGATTGAGCTCCTAGTGGTATTTAACCTTCCCAGTATATCTTTAAGAAAAATCTGAAATTTTTATTTCAGATAAAAAAAAAATTATCTGAGCTATAAATTGTTTGGGAACTGAGAAGCTATTATATGTATGTCTCCAGATAAGGCTGGATACCAGGCTTGTGCAAATATGTGTAATTAAAATTATGATTTCTGTGTTATGGGTTATAGTTTTGAAAGATCAGAATACTTATGAGCATTTTAACTGGTAGTATCTGAGGAAAGGACAGCATTAGATCTGCTTTGTAAATAAGAAATAAAGTTTGGAAAGGCTAGCTTCAATTCTATTTTATATAACAGCTATGAATCTGTGAATCTGTCCTCACTGCCCTCTTCAACTTCTGGACCATAGACCAAAAATGAGATGGTTTATGTTCAGGTGTAGTTCCAGAGCTTCATTGAGGAGAACAGAGAATAAAGGTCAAACTAGATTTGGAAAATAAGTTTGATATTGGGAAATAAGATATTGTGTAACAATATCTGAACCTGAAGTTTCTTTCACATAAAACCTAAGAAATTTGGTGGTTTAAAATGTTCCTTTATCTCTGAGGACTATAAGTAAGATTACAACTTTCATGTTTCATCTGTGGAGACTAGATCTTGAAAAATAGCTGAATGGATGAAGACCTTCAAGTTGTCTCTTGCATTATGTTTGAAATTGAATTGATATTAGCTGTGTCTATAGTTACTTCATCTTATCAATGGGAGCATATGTGTGCACATGAATGTGTATGGCTATGTTTGTATTAGTCTATAAATATATGTGTTTTTCTATATGTATGTTATCTTGGATTAATTTCTCTTTTTTGCTCCATGGAATATAATTCATAATTTTACAGTGAATTATTTTGGGTAATGAGATTATTCTGCTTGTATACAAAATGCATGTAGAAGATTAACATTAAACTTGGTGCTTCTCAGGTCTGTTCCATTTTAAAAAATCTCATGCATGTATCAGTTTTGGAATACTTAAACTGTTTATAGGTGGTATGGTCCACTGGAAACTAGTTGCCATTTCTGCAAGAGCCAAAGTTATTTTAATTTTGAAGGAAAAAATGGCTTTGTGAAAACCATTAATGCTATATGGATACAACTCAGTTCAAAATCATAAAAATCTTGGAATCCTGTTGTATCTTAGTGGCTAATGACTTTCATGGATATAGGTCCTCCATGAATATTATTGATTTGATAGCTCTCTGACATAAGAATTGTTCCTGCTAAGTAGATGGAAATTCTAAGGCAAGGAAGAGTTTAAATGTCTGTATTAATCATGAAAGTGGTAAAAGAACTAAGGACAGAAACTGAATGATTTCTCTTTATTACCTTTTTAAAATTATAGGTTCTTTCTTTCCTTCTCTATGTATACTAGTATTTTTCTACAAACTGTATAATACAACACCCTTATATCTGAATTTGAATTTAAAGAGTGACCCCTAAACTGTAATCTTAGTTGATTCTTTAATATTTTTCTACTGGTGTTAGGAATAATGTGTATATTCATTTGCCATGTTTTCATAAATAACTGGTTAGTTTTGATATCTATCTTTTTTCTTGTAAATTAAATAAGACTTAAATTGTCAAATACAACTTTTTTCCCTATTATAGGCAAATAGCATCTATTCAATACTGTTTAGAAGGACAGTAGCACTGAAAATCTAACTTTCAGCTGTTTCCAAGGTAACAGAGATATAGTTGCGAAGCTGTTGTACTGAATAGAAGGAAACAGCCAAGTGTTTCTAGTTTTCAACTATTTTTGAGTTTGGAGTATGTAAGCCTTAGGACTATCACTATATTACATGATACAGGACCAGAGAACTGCACTTCAATTTTAGTGTGTTTGTTTTGGCACTTTTAGGTGCACATGTTCTAGGATTGTGCAGATGATGTCAGAAAACTTGTAAAATAAATCACAGCAAAGTTTGGTGGAGGGGGATTATGTTTGATTGTTTTTCTTTGTTGGTTCTTTTTGACAAAATGTTCTAGATAGTAGAATAGGTCCATTCCATGAATGAAAAAAAAAAAAAAAAAACAAAAAAAAAAACAAACAA
>NDXB01018331.1:20963-33097 GCA_002631895.1 Agapornis roseicollis
AAAAAAAAACCAAACAAAAAACAAAAAAAAAACACCCCAAAAAACAACAAACCGACCAACCAAAAAAAATCCAAACACAAGATTTGCTATTCTTGCTTTTTTTTTTTTTAAGAAATGAACTATTTATTTGTGTAGTAATCCTAGTTCATAAATAGAGAAAAAGCTATGTAAATTATGCACAATTTGTAGGTTGCTCTTATGTATGTAGATAATTATATAGAATTTAGTAGGTCTTTTCAGAAGTAATATATTCCCAGTAGTTTGTTTTTCTCTATTATGTCAAGCATGAATTACTTTTCCTCGCTATAAATGTTTTCATACTTAGTCCCCATTTACCATTTGTGTGTCATTGAGACAACAATTTCACAAGTAATGCTTTCTAAATTAGAACATAAATAAAGCAACTAAGTTTTTCGCTGTGCTGCTACTCCATCCTGGGGAAGGTCTCCTGTAAGCAGTCTCATTCTTGTGATTTAAACATCTGCTTAACATTTCCTTAACATTTCTTTAAATACTACAGTGAAAGGCAGTCATGGAAATGAGACTAGAGGATGATTTCTTAATGAACCTGTGCTGTGCATTGTGTTTCCTTATCATCCCCTTATCTGCCAGTTGCATCCACTGGTCATGTTTGTCCTTATGTTCAAGACTATGGAGTCTTTGGTGTAAAGGCTACCTTCAGTGATGTAGGTTATTTTTGTATTACTTGTTATGATCTGTCATAAACAATACCTAAACCCCCCAAACTCTAAGGCAACAGAAAGCAAAGCATTTATTTTTAATCCTCCATTTTTAATAAAGTTATTTAAAGATACAGTAGAGTGCTAACAATGTGATTAAATGCCTGAGTATTGTTCTCCTGACCCTTATATACAAACCAGGTGCTCATGCGGAGTGACCTTGACATCCTTTCCAGATAAAAAAGGTAGAGTAATGTTACTTCCATATTAGAGACCTGTGGCAGAATGTGGTTACAGGGAGTGTGAAGCTACAGTTGATAAAGCTGTCTTTTCTATGGATCAGACTAACCTAATGAGATAAGTGAGAAACAAAATAGCATCTGTTTCAAACCATAAACGACAGCCAACAGAGATTTTTCTAAAAGGTATAGCAGTATTTTTGTCATGTGGATGAGTTTTCAAACAAGTTAGTGGAGCAGCTGAAGAATCACAGTAGGCTTTAGCAAACATAAAACCCACACACTAGAAGCCAATAACTATTATGGTTGGGAATGTGATTCAGTGAGGTTCATCTGCAGGGTGAGCAGGTATACACTGAGAGCAGATTACAGCTGTTATTTTACAGAGATGGTACAAATAACCTCATAAAGAGGGTAGGCTTTAACATTGTTGAGTATAAAATAAGCATCTGCTGAACATAGGATTTAGAGATACAAAATTATTTTGTGAAGCATATTCAGCTTACTTGCAGCTGGTTTTAAGAGTGCCATTGTTATTAATGTTTCAGTGTCAGTAACAAAGCTGCTTTTCAGATTATTAAATGACATCATCTAGCCTTAATTCAATTTTCATTAATACTAAAGACATTAGTATTTTCTGTTAGTAATTAATGCAACATTCTGATAAGTTTGAGGTACTTTTCAGGTTAAAAATATTTCCAAAGGACTTCATGTGAACAGGATAAGTAAAAATGCAAAGTTATCTTAGTGTAGAACACCTGTAATAGGTTTTAGCAAAATGTTCTCGGGAAATTATGTTCTTCTGTTGATGAGGTAATATAAACCATATCTATATCTATCTATCTATCTATCTATATATACACTAATACCATGTAACTTTAGATATTTTGGTGACACTGGTGTGGTAGCTTTACAAGGTGGAGAGTGTGACTGTTAACAATTTTCTGTTCCTAATTACTAAATCATGTTTTTATGCAAGTAGTCAAAGTTGTGTCAATAACAATCTCAGATAACTTTGTATTAGACAGCATTTATGTCATATGTTAAAAAGAACAGTATGAATATTTTTCCCTTCTGGAAAAATGCAAAAGTAGTTTATAAACATGTAATATAAAAGTGCTCTTATATGACTATTATGCAAGATTCAGAAGTTTGTGCTATGCCATGGGAAATGTACAAAAAAGAAATGCTGTAGAAAATGTCTGTATTCGTTCTCTCTGAATAATTATGGTGAAAGAATACATTAGTTCATCATTTCTTAAGCTTTAGATGTCAAGTAGAAGTCTTGTCTAAAGTGCATTGAAATGTCTTTATTGGACTGCAACTGAACTTCCTTTAAATCTTTTTTCTGTAAACTATTATAAGTTAGAAATACAAAAAGCAGCTAATTACGACAATGGTCTTCATGATCAAATGATACATAACTTTTTTCTCTAAATTTGCACTACTTTGTATATATAGTATCTCATGCAGAGTTTTTGGTGTGACCCATGCAAAAGTTGTCCACATTTAATAAATAATCTTTAATATTCTAATGAACTTTAGCATTATTGTCTTTGCAGAGGTGAACCTCTATCCAAGTCTTGATCAGTTATTAAAGTAAGAGACAATTCCTTGTGCCTCAAGGACACAAAAAAAAAGAGAATTGTCAGTGTAACTTTTTTGTTCATTTTTTGCTTCTTTTTCTAACACAGGCATGTAGCGATTCATCAAAAATGCTGCGTCAGATCTGGGATTTAACAGATATTATTGAGAAATAAACAGCTTTATTGTATATCTGTAAGGTAGAAACAGCTCTTTGCATTTTTGGAATTGCAGAATGAGAACTGTTTAATTAAAAATAATTTACGAGAGATAAATGCTGGATATGGTAGCTATGTCTGAGCAGTATACTATGTAAGAAATAAGATTTGTCTTTTCACATTCATGCTAGGAGTATAGGTAAAATGATGTTAGACTTAAGCTGCACCAGACTAAAACCAAACTCTCTCTCTCTGAGGCTACCACAGCCAGAAAAGTTACCTAGGGGAGATGAGGATGGTACTTATTTTCCTGCCTCAGTCTTTTGAAATTCACCCAAATGAATTAGCATATACTGAAGTTCAGTGCTGTCTTCCCTCCCCACCACCTGGAGCCAGCAGCCTTTCAGGTGGAAAGGTTTCTTCACTGCAGCTCCAGAATAGCTATGGAATAAACATGTCTTCCTACTGAGTAGTTTTGTATTAGAGCCCTGAAGAGCAGTCATGTAGAACTCAGGTCTTACAAGCGGTATGTCCTCAATCTCCATGCCTCTTGCAGGTAAGGACAAATATGCAAATAGTATGTGCAGCTCAGGCTGTCAGATAACCACATAACAGGCAGTGGCTTTTGCAAGAAAATAAATAAAAAATAAAACAAAACAAACAAACAAACAAACAAAAAAGCCAGAGTGTGTTTGTGTCCTATAAATAGAAATATATTGTCTGCTTCCATGATTTAACTTTTATCATAGCAGTCCTTCTCTTCTAGGTTTGAGTGTCACTAGGATAGTGAAAAGCATTTAGGAATTCTTTTGCTCTGCCTTATGAAATGGTGATAGAGGTGTACATAGTGATGCAGTCACCATAATGCATAAATAATAAATGAGGTAAACAATTGTTCTTCATTAATATTTGTATCTTCATCATAGCATCTAAAAAACCCAAACCTGAATGAAGCTTTCTTTGCAAATCAGGGTATTGCTCTAGCCTTGAATTCATTACTTGAAGTTAACTTAGGTAATAGCTAACTGTAAATATATGTTTGCAAAAAATGCAAAGTATTTTTGTGGTCCGCATTTACATATTTCATCATAGCCCTTTTGAAAAAACAAGGTTATTGTGATAAAAGCAAAAACTTCTGAGCAGTTTCTCTGTTCTCCTTTCAATTTAAAATGTTGAGTAACTGATAGAAGAGAATACCAGGCATACACTCTATGGTGCTCTGGCTTAGACTGAGTAATGACTGTAATCAATACGTACGTGGTATTGGCTGTAGGAATTTCTGCTTTATAGAAGACTTCATAATGAAAACAATAAGCTAGATCTTGTAAAAAGATACCGCTTCTCTTCTTATGGCAATCCCACTTTTACTTGTTCAAATAGGTTTGCTATGGCCAGTAAATGAAAAGTTAGAGCTAGCTTATAAGTCCTCAAGTTTAATTTTTACTTTCTGAAGCCAAATCCTATGATGAAATGTATTTCTTAGGTATTATTTTGTATCCTATTATCAGGTTTTGCTGCATATATTACATTACAGTATTGACTTTATGAAAGTGTATATAAAATGCTTTATGAAAGGTAACATTTTTAAAAACCTTCAGATGCACCTTTCCAGAAGGATCTAAATGAAAAAGTACAGGCTTGTAAATTGTTAAAATTTTCTTTAGTTTCCATACACAGATAATTTTGTCTACAGAAAATATCTAGAAGTGCAATCATGTTTTGGCCTTATTCTGAAGTCCAGACAAGGAAATGGTATTGATCAAACTACTACAGAACAAATTCGTTACCTCTTTTAGTTTTTTATTTATTTAACTTTAAATTAACTTTAATTTTTTTGTTAATAAGAAAATAAATTCAAAATAATGTTGTATTGTGTATTCTCTTTCCAGGGGATAAATGTAAACCTACTGAGTACGCCCAAGTGAAAAATAAGTTACTGGATCTACAAAGTCGGAGATACATTGCACCATCAGATGATAAAATCATTGATGAGAAAATGGCTTTAAAGAAACTTCTTGTAGATCAAATGTTTCATTATTTTGATTCAGACAACAATGGACTTGTGGACACTAATGAATTATCTCAGGTAAGGTTTGTTTCCAGTAGCTCAGCAGCTGTTCAGTTGTCTTTGTCAGGACTTACACACATAGAATGTTATGTCTTGGGATGCTTTCACTTTTGAAAATTTATGTGAGTCTCTGAGGTAGAAAACTTCATTCAAGAATTTTTGAAAAGATGAATTATTCATAAATTCTTCATTGATTATTCAGAAACTTGAGTAGAATGCTTTGGGATATACCCTAGGGGGTTAGAGCACTATAGGTTGCTTTGACCGTGAGCTGGTTCCTTATCTGCAGCATGTTATCATAAAGTCCAAATGTATTATAGAACTTGAAAGCAATTTAAATGATATTTTAAATCACTTCTATAATGCTAAGCAGGTATTACTGCTTTATACAATTCGGGGCTAGAAAAGTACAGAAGTGGTCATGGAAAAAGAGTTCATGGTAATCGCTAAATGGCAAATTTTAACTAACTACAGGTCTAAACCAGTAATGGCTGCCCTGGTAGACATGACAGCACTAGCTTTTATCTACCTAGAAGGGTAGATTCTCCCCCCTCCCCCCCAATTAAAGAGTCTTTTATTAAAGAGTGTTATGGCAAATGTACTTTGATTTACTAGACAACATAGAAGTCCATGTTTGAGAAGCCTAATCATAGCTGAGCTATATTAATGAGTATACCAGGCAGCCACTTAAAAATTCAAGAAAAGTAAGATTTGTTAGATGCCATTGTTGATTATTACCCTACATTTTAAGTCACATGGCAATGTTACAAGTAAATCAATGTTACAAGTAAATCTATAATACCTAAGGTGCTAGGCTGGAGTTAGCATTTGCATACAGTTAGCTTGTAAAGTTTTAGTAGCAATTTCCAGAACCAGAGGCTTCATTCAAATATAGGTATAATTTCAAATAATAATAAATGACTTGTTTAAAAGAATGAGTTTTTTGGCATAGCTCTAACTTAAGTACTGGGAAATAGTTGAAACGCTTTCACCATTGCAAATCCGCTATCTAATTACCGGTGAATCATGCTTTTTTACTTAGAGGAGCAAGACTGAAGTACTAGTGCTGAAGGTCAGTATCAAATATATTTTCAGTAATTTCCAGGTTTGTATAAAGAAACAGTTCTTCTCTATTCAGCTGCTAGACATATACTACTCCACTTTCTTTTGGGTTTTTTTTTTGTGTTAGACAGTTTAAGAGAAATAAATTCTTGCATTGAAGCAGATCAGACAGCCTTAAAACCCAAACATGATGCTTCGTGGGTTGGCTGGCATTCATTATAGAAACATCAAAGTATCCAATCTACAGAATAATGTAAAAAAAGTCCATTGTTAGTGCTGTGTGGTTTGTTATTGTGTGTTTTGACAAGAGACACAATGAACTAACCTGTTGCCCTCAGAAATTGCTCTTTAGTCAGTTTGAACGGGGGGGGAAAAAAAAGATAAGCTATACCTGTTTCTTGTGAAGCCTTCTCAATAGCGGAAGCTTCAGCTGAGAACCTTTGTCTCTTTTTCCTATGACAAAAGGAAATAGTAAATCACCTTTGCAAAACACGGAATATATGCAGCTTTGCAGTTAAGAACCTAGCTCCTGTATAATCTCAGTATTTGTAAATCTATGCCTTCATCTACTGGAGGAAGATTTTAGCCTGCATATGTACTGAAAAAGACGAAGTGTACGACTCAGTTCTCAGTTCTCTCAGTTCAAATTAAAAAAACCAAAACACAGACCAGTATGCTCAAATGAAATGTGTTGTTTTTCAGAGCATTATCTTTGATTGCTGAAAACTTGACACTGTTTTTCATCCTCCTGAGTTTTAGACTGATTAATGATTCTTGTTCTTGTCAAAAATAAAAGCTTGAAAAATCAAGATTGTTTTGCAAGGTGGCATCAGACTCTTGCTGTTTTCTGTCCTTTGTATATATGATAGCTATCAGTATTCCTGAAAAAATTGGAACAGCTGTAGTAGGAGAAAAGAAACAAAACAGACCTTGTCTTGAATATGCTCATCTAGAAGGTATTGATTCATAATGTGAACAACATCCCTGCTCCTGAGAGAATGCTGAGCCTGTAAACTTTCTTGGAGTGTGATTATTGAAGGGGAAGAGGTGGTGGTGGTGGAAGAATGTTAGATCCTTCAGCTTCCCAAGGGCTAAATGGGAGTGTATTTGGTTTGCATGGCAAGAAGGGGTGGTTTCTGTGAAAAACTGCTAGATGCTTCCCAATTCTCTGATAAAGCCAATGCCAGACAGCTCCAAGATGGACTCGCCAATGGTGAGAGAAGCTGCACTGCAAGCATCAAGATCAATGAAAAAGGAGGGGAGGAGTTTCTTCAGGTGCTGGAGCAGAGATTACACCACAGCCCATAGAGAAGGCCGTGGTGATGCAAGCTGTCCTCTGCCTGCAGCCCATGGAGGTCCATGGTGGATCAAATACCCACCTGCAGCCTGTGGAAGAACCCAAACAGGAGACGGGGGATGCCCTGAGGAAGCTGTGACCCCATTGGAAGGCTGCAGTGGAGCAGGCTTCTGGCAGGACCTGTGACCCTATGGAGAGGAGCCCACACTGCAGTAGGTTCACTGGTAGGACTCACACTGGAGCAGTCTGTTCCTGGGGGAACTACTGGATCCACACTGGAGCAGTCCATGAAGAATTGCAACCTGTGGGAAAGATCCACATTTGAGCAGTTTGTGGAGGGCTGTGCCCTGAGGGAGGGACCCCACACTGGAGCAGGGGAAAAGCATGAGGAGTCCTCCCCCTGAGGAGGAAGGAATGGGAAATACAGCATGTGAAGAACTTACCTCAACCTCCATTCCTTGTGCCCCTGTAAACCCACCAAAGGCAAGCATTAGCATAGTCTTGGAAACTTTCTCGGGATTAGGAGAATTTTTTTTAGTTGTGCCCACAATACAGCCAAAATTCTGAAATCTGCAGACCTGTCATAAATAATAGTGCCTGCCTGCATTTTAAATTTAATCATGTTAAGGGACTATGAAAAATAACATATTCATTGTAGAAAACAACAGGGACTCCTGAAGTTAATTTATGTTTGCATGAAATTTCATTCTTTAGTGCATCTTAAATTTTACATCTCTTCAATCTTTCTGTGCAGTGAGTGCAATCAGGCTCTTGGATTGCATTTTATTGTCTCATAGGTGTCCGTGTAGTCACCACACCTAATATAAAATTGAAATAAATCAATTGAAGGTTGGAAATAGTGACAGGAACACTCTGATTTTTATTGATGTATTTTGTATTAGAAATCATAAATTTCTTGCATCTGTATCTCGAGGCAAGAGAAAAGAATATTACCCCCAGAGAAGCAAAAATAGTGCTGTTTATAAAAAAAGCTGTTTCAAACAATGAGAAAGATTTTTTTAAAAATTAAGTATTATAAAAAATAAAAAATCATCAGGTCTTGGTGTTTTCAGTTTTGTTTTTTGTTTGGTTTTTTTTTTTTTTGGTTTTAACAGTTCTGGCATCTTAGTATAATTTTTTTTCATGGCTGTGTAATAATCCAGTACAGAATTACAGTTAAAAAATAATAATCCATTGCATGGTGTAAATGTCAGACAAGGTAGTCTTCAATGGAGATAAAGTGGTGGAATTATGAAGCTCCATACAGGCTAAGTGAACATTTTTTCCCATATAAATTCTTCTCTGACTTGACTGCTTTCACTGCTGAGCCTAAGTCATTTAATGTTATAGTTTCCAAATCCTGTATTAGCAAGTCAGATGTGGCTTGATATTGGAAGAATTTACTAAGGAAGTTAACCTTTTAGACCACTCTCTTTTCAGAGGTAGGTACTAATCAGGGTAGCTATGCTTCCAGAAGGCTGGGCTGTCAAAATTATCATCTTCATCACCTCTGGTCAAAGATAAATGCAACATATCTATATGACTTCTAGTAAAGTGGGGTGGTTCCTTGAAGGGTTTGTTTTCGTTTGTTTTTAAAGCACTCTAAAAGAATTTAAATGATTTTGCTCATCATATTTGAAAAGTCATGGCATTCAGATGAAGTTCTGGGTGACTGAAAAAAGAGAAATATAACCCCCATTTTCAAGAAGGGGAAAATGGATGACCCATGGAATTACAGACCAGTCAGTCTCACCTCTGTGCCTGGCAAAATCTTGGAGTAGATTCTCCTGGAAGGCATGCTAAGGCACATGAAAGACAACAAGGTGCTTGGTGACAGCCAGCATGGCTTCACTAAGGGGAAATCCTGTCTGACCAATTTAGTGGCCTTCTATNGACAACAAGGTGCTTGGTGACAGCCAGCGCATGGCTTCTAAGGGGAAATCCTGTCTGACCAATTTAGTGGCCTTCTATGATGAGGTTATGGAAGTGACAGAGAAGGGCAGAGCAGTTGATGTCATCTACCTGGGCTTGTGCAAAGCATTCGACACTCTCCCACATGACATCCTTGTCTCTAAATTGGAGAGACATCAATTTGATAGATGGACCACTCGGTGGATAAAGAGCTGGCTGGATGGCCGCATGCAAAGAGTTGTGCTCAATGGTTCAGTGTCTGGCTGGAGGCCAGTGACAAGTGGTGTCCTTCAGGGATTGGTGTTGGGACCAGTCTTGTTCAACATGTTTGTTGGTGACATGGACAGTGGGATTGAGTGCGCCCTCAGCAAGTTTGCCGATGACACCAAGCTGTGTGGTTCGGTGGATACACTGGAGGGAAGGAATGCCATCCAGAGGGACCTTGATGTGCTTGTGAAGTGGGCTGATGCCAACCTCATGAAGTTTAACCATGCCAAGTGCAAGGTCGCTACACCTGGGTTGGAGCAATCCCAGGCACAGCTACAGGTTGGGCAAAGAGGAGATTCAGAGCAGCCCTGCGGAGAAGGACTTGGGGGTGGTGGTGGATGAGAAAATGAACATGAGACGGCTTCAGTGTGTGCCCACAGCCCAGAAAGCCAACCGTATCCAGGGCTGCATCAAAAGGAGTGTGACCAGCAGGTTGAAGGAGGTGATCCTGCACCTCTACTCTGCTCTCATGAGACCTCATCTGGAGTATTGTGTGCAGTTCTGGTGTCCTCAACATAAAAAGGACATGGAGCTTTTGGAACAAGTCCAGAGGAGGGCCACGAGGATGATCAGGGGACTGGAGCATCTCCCATACGAAGGCAGGCTGGGAAAGTTGGGGCTGTTCAGCCTGGGGAAGAGAAGTCTGCATGGAGACCTCATAGCAGCCTTCCAGTATCTGAAGGGGGCCTATAGGGCTGCTGAGGAGGGACTCTTCATTAGGGACTGTAGTGACAGGACAAAGGGTAACGGGTTCAAACTTAAACAGGAGAGGTTTAGATTGGATATAAGGAAGAAATTCTTTCCTGTTAGGATGGTGAGATGCTGGAATGTGTTGCCCAGGGAAGTTGTGAATGCTCCATCCTTGGTGGTTTTCATAGCCAGGTTGGACAGAGCCTTGGGTGACATGGTTTAGTGTGAGGTGTCCCTGCTTATGTCAGGGGGCTTGGAATTAGATTATCTTAAGGTCCTTTCCAACCCTAACTATTCTATGATTCTATGAATGTAAAATAAAGGAAGATAATTGATTCTTCTGGTTATCTATAAATATTCAGGTATTAAAAGACTCATCTGTTGTGTTTTATCTTATGCAAAACCAAACTGGAATTTAACATAAAGTTCTAAATGGAATTACTGTCAGCCAGTGTTTCTGTCATTGTAGACTGCTTGATTATTCTGTATTGTTGTTGGTGTATTGAAGTGAAAAAAAATCAGAACTGTTATAGGGAGACATGGGAATAAGATCTACTTTTCCAGTGATGAATGCAGCTATTCCTGTATGGTGGAATTGCCATTTTATAAACAGTAAGCTTTTCTGGTTACCATCAGTAAAAGATACATAAACTGTAAGAATACTTCATCTTGCTCAACAGGGAAATACAAGTTCCTTCTGTGTGTGAAAATGAAATAATCTATACCTGATTAGACTTACAGCTGCTATCTTTCTATGTATTTCTCATAGTAGTGAGCTAAGAAAGCAAAATCTTATGAAAAGGGAAGGAAAATAGTCTGAAAGCAAGTATAATAATAATAGTAATACTAATAATAGTAATAATAATAATAAATTTTCCTCTTCCTTTCCTGCGTTTTTAATGATCTATTTTCTGGTGTTAAAGAAACAGTTAGCTTTCTTACTTATTAACTAATATTTGTGAATTCAAATACCCGAACACATTTCTGTTATTCGCCAGGCTAACACAAGACAAATTAAAATGTTACATTTTATAACAGTTTTTATAACTTTTTTTATAAAACATCATTCTTCTGCATTTTGTTCTAATATTTTCTTAGTGTAGTAGGGGCCTATAGGGATGCAGGGGAGAGACTCTTCTTTAGGGACTGTAATGACAGGACAAGAAGTAACAGGTTCAAACTTAAACAGGAGAGGTTTAGATTGGATATAAGGAAGAAATCCTTTCCTGTTAGGGTGGTGAGGCACTGGAATGGGTTGCCCAGGGAGGTTGTGAGTGTTCCATCTCTGGCAGCGTTCAAGGCCAGTTTGGACAAAGCCTTGGGTGGCATGGTTTAATGTGGGGTGTCCCTGCTTATGGTGGGAGGGTTGGAACTAGATGATCTTAAGGTCCTTTCAAACCCTAACTATTCTATGATTCTGTGATTCTATTCTATATCAGTTTAATGTGCTTCAGTTACAGGTGTCATCAGAAATACAGATTGATCATGAAGTGTCATGAACCTTTGGATAGTGTTACATATCCATGTGTGTTCATAGGGAAATACACAAGGTTGGGGGGTGTGTGTGTGTATGTATTGATAATATCTTTACATAAAATATCAATTCAAAAGTTCTTATGTAAAAAGTACTAAATAAGAAACAATTTTGAAGTAGGAAATTAAGTACTATTATTTTTATGACTGTGTGTAGCTATGTGTCCTTACTTCTAAATCTCGGGAATATACCATACCTTAGAAGAATACACCCTCTGTAGATGAGTGAAACTGTGTTTGTAAATGGCCCATCTACTATATATTATCTAAAAAAAAAGTAATCTGAATGAATTATAGATATAAATAATTTGTGTAATACAACAGTAATGGCTGCTAAATGTATAGGTAAGTAAGATTTTAATGAGTTTATTTCTGGGTTTTATTCTTTAAGAAGTTATCTTTTCTCAGATTTTCTTCAATCAATGTCAGTTGTTATATTTGCTAACAAACTGTTCCTTGTTTGCGAATTGAGAACAGATGTATGTCTTTTTTTATGCCTCAGTTTCGTGAGAGTTATGGTGTCATCTTTTCCTTTAAAGATTAAGATTCGAAAACTTTATTCTTATGTTGTGCCACTGAGATCTGGGAAAAAAAAAAAAAAAATAAATTCCAAAACCTGTCTGGTTTTTTTTTTTTTTTAATTGT
>NDXB01018334.1:646-18524 GCA_002631895.1 Agapornis roseicollis
TGTCCCTCAGGGTGTTGGGACCGGTCTTGTTCAACATCTTTGTCGCTGACATGGACAGTGGGATTGAGTGCACCCTCAGCAAGTTCGCCGATGACACCAAGCTGTGTGGTTCGGTGGATATGCTGGAGGGAAGGAACGCCATCCAGAGGGACCTTGACACGCTTGTGAGGTGGGCTGATGCCAACCTCATGAAGTTTAACCATGCCAAGTGCAAGGGCCTACACCTGGGTCGGAGCAATCCCAGGCACAGCTACAGGTTGGGCAGAGAAGAGATTCAGAGCAGCCCTGCGGAGAAGGACTTGGGGGTGGTGGTCAATGAGAAAATGAGCATGAGCCAACTGCAGTGTGCGCTTGCAGCCCAGAAAGCAACCGTACCCTGGGCTGCATCAAAAGGAGCGTGACCAGCAGGTCAAAGGAGGTGATCCTACCCTTCTGCTCTGCTCTCATGAGACCCCACTTGGAGCGTTGTGTGCAGTTCTGGTGTCCTCAACATAAAAAGGACATGGAGCTGTTGGAACAAGTCCAGAGGAGGGCCACGAGGATGATCAGGGGACTGGAGCACCTCCCATATGAAGACAGGCTGAGAGACTTGGGACTGCCTTGGATTCCACCAGCAATAGTGCATCCACAGGAACTCATCCTGTATTTACTGCTGGGCAAGACAAAAGCACTAGGTCAGCACCAGGCCTGCCGTACATTTGTGGAGCAGAGTGCAGAAGCACTCAGGTGGATTTTGGTTTACTATCTTCGGTGCTGTAACCATTTTAGACTTATTAGCAAAATTCTCTGGCTGAGCCAATTAGCCCTAATTACAGAGGCAGTTGTATTTGACTAGGGGGAGTTGTATCCTCACACAGCAATATTACTCTACTGTTTATCTCCAGTATCTATGCATAAACTTCACTGTACCTCTTAATGAGAAAATACAGGTTAGAAAAGTGACCAGTGTTTTTTCCAGGGTACAGATAAGAGCAGATACGGTTGAGTATGAGGCTGCCTACAATCTTTTTTCTTGGCCACGTGGCTTAGAAGGTAAGAACAACATATAAAAGCTTGAAAATCCTCTAAATATATCTCCACTCGGTTTCCTTCAAAGCAGCAGTAGGGGAAAAAGTATCTAATATACGACAGAAAAGTAATGAAAAATATTTTTTAACAAATTTTCTGATGACATTTCAGTATGTTTAAAGCCCTGACTAGACACCTGGGATAGCACAGAGCTGGTGAAAGCACACAGACACCATTTGAACGCACCACCAGCAGCAGCTCACTATTCCTTGTATCGTCACTAAGGAATATGAGAGATTTTTGTTCCAACAGTGAGTGGGAAATCACAGCAGAGAAGTTCTGTGGGCCCTGGGGAACAGGGATTGGCATCGAGCTCAGAAATCCCAACATGAAGGTTCCTAGTCCTGTGTCCTGCCATCCCTTACCCCAGGCATTAAAAGCCAGCATCCCCAGTGAGTGTTTTGCCAGCAGAGCCCTGAGAGGAGGAAGCTGTCACAAACGAACCTAACAGCTAGGCTGCCACTGGGAAGTGTGAGAGCTGCCTCTCTGTTGATGAAAAGCTGGTGTTACAGGAAAATGCGCAAGTCCCAACTGCATTTGTGAAGCCTTCTCCCGGGTGTGTGCAGCTTCTCCCCTGTGTGCCCCTTCCCAGAAGGAAAAGAGCTGTGGGGACTGAACTGAGAGGCAGCAGCACTTTCCCTGCCCAGGAGGTCAGCCTGGTGTGCATAGTCCAGTGTGGAGTCAGCGTCCTGTGAGGGGCCACTGGTCATCTGGTGAACACACTGAGACCCAGAGACTTGACACAAAGTCACAAAGGGAGAGCCATGCTGGAGGACTACAGGGGGAAAAGGAGGCAGAAGGCACTCACCATCAAGAGAGCAAAGCAAAAGCAAGCACCACCCAAGAAAAGGCATGCAGGGGCAGCATGTGGAGCTTGTTTGAGGAACAAGCTGAAGGGGACGCACAGGGCTTGAACGCTCTGCCAGGGCTGGGGAGAGCAAGCAAGGCTTCATTCCCCCAAAGCATCAACTCCAAAGTATCCTGCAAAGCATCAACATCAGTCCATTTCCAAGAGCTGGACTCTTAGGTGTATGGGATCATGAGTGAGCGCTGGTCACAAGCAGCTGGCAAGACATGAAGTGGGTTAGCCCGGTACAAAGCACCTATGCTCTGCAGGGACTGCCAGGACCAGCCTTATCTCAGGGGAAACTCGGCCTCACACTGGGCTCACCAGGAGGAGGGAGATTTCTTCACAGCCGGCTCCAGCGTGGGCAGACACGCTGCCATCGCTGACCATGTAATTAGCCATTACTCGACATGCCAGCGCGGAAACTGCCCCGCCAGGAGCAGCGGTCCGGGGCGGCCGGGCTCCTCCGCTGGGGCGCAGCTTCCTCCGGGCATCGCCGGGCAGGGCCGTGTGCGGAGGGCGCCCGAGGGTCGGCAGGCAGCCCCGGAGCGCAGCGCCGAGCACCGCTTCCCGGGCACCGCTCGGTCTGACGAGTCCCCTCCCGCGTCTGTCGGGGCTTCAGCCCCGCGGGGGCACCGCCCGGCCCCACAGCGTGGGGGCAGCCCTGCCTGGGGCCCTGCCTGCGCTGCCGCCGACAGGGTGAGGGGGCAGCGGGCGGGGTGCAGGGCTGTAGGCGGGCGGCCCCCCTCGGGAAGTTGTGCCGCTCGGAGCCGGCGTGAGGCAGGATCGCGGGGGGAGGAAGCCCCGGTTTGCGGCGCCGCTGCCGTGCCCGCACCGCGCCGGTGCGCGGGGGCAGGAGCGAGAGCGAGCGAACGGAGGCACCACCGGCACAGCGGCTCCGCTGGGCAGCCCCTCCTCAGCCGGGCAGCGAGACCACGGGCCCCCAGACACCCGCCCGCCCTCCCGCCGTACCGCTGCCCGGCTCCGCGCCGCCGTTCCGCGCTGCAGCCCCCGACAGCCCGGCGGGGTTTGGCTGGGGGAACGTGGGAGCGGCGGGGCGGGCGGCAGCCGCGGGGGTCGTCGCCATGACGAGTGCGCGTGCCGCCGCCTCCCGCCGCTGAGCGGGGCGGCGCGCGGCCGCTGTCCCTTCAGCACCGCGGGGCCGCACCACCACAGCCACCGGTACCGGCACAGGTACCGCCACTGGCACCCCACCGGTACCGGCACAGGTACCGCCACCGGTACCGGCACCTCACCGGCAGCGGCAGCGAGGCGAGCCCTGGCGGCCCCCGCGGGCGGCGGCGATGGCGGGCCGGGGCCGCGGGCATCAGGGCGCGCCGGCGGGGGGCCGCGGCCGCTGAGAGGGCAGGTAGGGCGGGAGCGGCGGGGCGCGGAGCGGAGCGGGGCGGGGCGGGGCGGCTCCCCCGCGGAGCGGCCCGAGCGGGGCTGGGACCGGCGGCTCCCGAGGGGCAGATGGGGCCAGCGCCGGGGCTCCGGCCGCTGGGGCGCGGGTGGGAGAGCAGCGCGGGGGGGAGCGCGGACCCGGGTGGCGGAAGCCGAGAGGCGGGGGTGTTCGTGTGGTGGGGCCGGGAGCGGGGAAAGGGCCGGGTGGAGCCGGTAGCACAAAGGCCGTGGGTAATGGGGGGGTTGTAGGAGCGGCAGCCGCAGCCCAGGTGAAAGGTACGGGGAGGGACTGGAGTCTGCAGCGGGAGCAAAGGAGCCGCCCTCAGTGTCTTCAGTGGGAGGTGCGAGAAAGTGGGAGAAAAGAAAAAAGAGGGAAAGGGAGAAAAATGGGGAAAGAGGGAAAGAAAGAGAGAGAAAGGGAAGAAGGGAAATGAAAGAAAAAAAAATGAAAAAAGTAAGAGAGAAAGAAATAAAAGAGAAAAGGGAGAAAAAAAAGAGAGAGAGAAAGAAAGAGAAAGAAAGATTAAAATAAAGAAAGCATCAGTAGGTGAACGTGCTGTAGATTTGCTCATCTTGCCGATATACTGTGTAATTGCATCCTAGGTTTTCATTCCCTGTACACCTCTGGAAGGAGCTCACTATGACAGGGCAGAGTCTGAAGGCTTTATCTGAAGCGAATTTTGAAGACAATGAGATCAGCATCAACGTTGGAGGCTTTAAGAAAAAGATGAGGTCCAACACATTATTAAGGTTCCCTGAGACCAGGCTGGGCAAACTGCTGAGCTGCCACTCAAAGGAGTCAATCCTGGAGCTCTGTGATGACTATGATGACACCAAGAATGAATTTTATTTTGACAGGAACCCCGAGCTCTTCCCTTATGTGCTACATTTTTATAACACCGGCAAGCTCCATGTGATGGGTGAACTCTGTGTGTTTTCTTTCAGCCAGGAGATAGAATACTGGGGAATCAATGAATTCTTTATAGACTCCTGCTGCAGTTACAGCTACCATGGGAGGAAAATGGAGCCAGACCAAGAGAAATGGGAGGAACAAAGTGACCAAGAAAGCACCACATCTTCTTTTGATGAGATTTTGGCATTCTACAATGATGCCTCTAAATTTGATAAACAACCATTTGGAAACATCAGAAGGCAGCTCTGGCTTGCTTTGGATAATCCTGGGTACTCAGTCTTAAGCCGTATCTTCAGTGTCCTTTCCATAGTGGTGGTGCTGGGCTCCATTGTGACCATGTGCCTGAACAGCCTTCCAGACTTTCAGATAGTTGACAGCAACGGGAACCCTGAGGAAGACCCTCGCTTTGAAATCGTGGAACATTTTGGTATTGCATGGTTCACTTTTGAACTGGTGGCGAGATTTGCAGTAGCTCCTGACTTTTTAAAGTTTTTCAAGCATGCCCTGAATTTGATTGACCTAATGTCTATCCTTCCATTTTATATCACTTTAATTGTCAACTTGGTGGTGGAAAGTAGTCCAACTTTAGCAAATTTAGGCAGGGTTGCACAAGTCCTGAGACTCATGAGGATCTTTCGCATCTTAAAGCTTGCCAGACACTCCACAGGACTCAGGTCCCTTGGAGCCACCCTGAAGTACAGCTACAGAGAGGTGGGGCTTCTTCTACTTTACCTCTCTGTCGGCATTTCCATTTTCTCAGTAGTGGCTTACACCATTGAGAAAGAAGAGAATGAGGGGTTAGCCACCATCCCTGCTTGTTGGTGGTGGGCTACTGTTAGCATGACCACAGTTGGCTACGGGGATGTTGTGCCAGGGACCACTGCTGGCAAGCTGACGGCATCTGCATGCATCCTAGCTGGTATACTAGTGGTAGTGCTTCCCATTACACTGATCTTCAATAAATTCTCCCACTTTTATAGACGTCAGAAGCAGTTAGAGAGTGCCATGAGAAGCTGTGATTTTGGTGATGGCATGAAAGAAGTTCCATCAGTCAACTTGAGGGACTACTATGCTTATAAAGTCAAATCCCTTATGGCCAGTCTTACCAATATGAGCAGGAGTACCCCCAGTGAGCTGAGCCTGAACGATTCACTGCATTAGTGTACAAGTTTGACAGCAGTTTGCATGAGAGCTATCAAGAGCTATGTTTGTAAATGTTTTCCTATTTGTCTTTTTTTTCCCTAGAGGATAGTGTTGCTGACTCTGCACTAACTTTGCACTTGAGAAACTAAAGACATTTCTATTACAAGTTGACATTTTGCACATTTTCATCCTGTTGCATTGGTACTAAATGCTGACTTTTCCATACAAATGTTACCACATCCATGACATTAGTGCTGGTGGTGTAGTGATGATCTGTTGGTTTGTGCATTTCCTCATCTGAGCAGAGAAATGAACGTACTCAAGTGGAATAAAGATTATCAGTCGTGACATGAGTAATGAAAACATCACCTATCACCTATACTGGTATCTGCACTAGTGTAGAACTTCCATGCATTTTATAATAGTTTCAAACAATCACCTGTGAATCACTGACACAGGAACACTCTTCCACATCTTTCTGACTGGTAATTCTGATCGTTATGTGTCTGAAAACACCTCTGAGCATCACCTTTCAGTGGAAGTTTGCTTACCCTTGAGCATGTGTGTTAAAAACTGGGTGTTCTTGTTCTGAAATGTTTTGTATGGTAATATTTTTCAGAAGTTCCTAAGCATAGACCTACCTCTGCTTCCAAGATTAGGTCAGTAATGAGCCCTCTGAAGAAGCCCACCCTTCATTTTCAGATACTTACATGTTGAAAGACTACATTTCCATGAGTGACTTTAGGTATGGAAGCCAATGACGACATCTCAGGTTCCCGTTCCCAGAAGTGATCTGCACACAGCTTGGTTCCAGTGAAGCTGAAGATATGCTGTATTTCAGTCTGTCAAAATGGTTCTGAGATTAGACACACAAAACCGTGGGTTTTCAACAATTAGAAGCTCCAATTAAAATCCTGGATTTATTTAATGAGGCGAAATATTCCCACATAAACAGTAAGGCAGCATTTTAGGAACTGACATTCATATACTGCAAAAAGACTAATTATAAAGATGCCATATGTGATGTTGAGCTATAAAATCTAATTTTATCAGGAAAGCTTGAAAGCAGGTGTTGATAGCAGACAACTCCATTAAGCTCTCTGCCAAGGAAACTCTAAGGAAAAAAAAACCCAACCCTATAAGTCACATTTTCCCTCAGAAAGGAATTCACAACTTACAGCTAAGGAAGAGTACACGGGCTTAAGAAAGGAATAGATAAAGAGCTCAATACTGCACTCACTGTGGGCAGATCCTCCTACCTGCTTCTGTGACATAGACAATTTAAATCCTTTCAAGGGCTGGCCTGTACTTTTTTCTTTGTATATAAAAAAGACATGAGAGAGCAGATGATCTGGGCTTCCAAGAGTAATCATGAATCTGCATAAACTTATTTTCTGAGTGCTCAGTCTCTTCCCTTATGCAGTTGTACAGAGATCAGATACTTGTGGCCAACAGGCAGAAACCACTGCTTCCCTATCTTTATACTTTGAGGTATCTGTGATATAAAACAAACTACTGTCACTCTGTGGGCAGAACAGGATTTCTTTTCAGATCCTGCTGCTTTTTCACCCCATTTATTACATATAATATTCCAATTAATTATTTTTAATCTTTTTTCCAGTTTTCCTTGTGAAGACTAGAGAGCTTTAGAAAATAAATTCACACTGGTTGAAGAGAAATCAAAATACTAAAGCTAAAATTGTCACGTTTGGAAGCCTGTGGTTGTATACTGCAACAAAGAGTGGCCCAATTGGCAAAATAAAGCAAGAATCCTCTGAATAGGTAATTCCCTTATTTAGGCTTGCTGACCATAAAAATCCAAGAATCATCTGCATGGCCTCGAAGGTAGACCTAGATAATCCAAACTAGTTGTCCAAACTCAAAACATTTTGCTAATGTTTTCATTTCTGGAGGGCAAGTTCAAGTTCTCTGCTGAGTCACAGGCACAAATTCAATAGTTTTGTCCCTGATTCATACTGCATGTGTGTAAACTATCATACACCTACAAACACCCACCCAAACCACAGCACAGCACTAGGTTGCCTGATGGACTGACACCGTGAAAGAAGCTAGGGAAGGAAGAGATGGACTTGTGCAGCACATACACTCCTGTTGGATTACATGCTGTGAGGGTGGCAAACCCTCATGCTGATGTCAAGGGCACTGCAAGCTCTCTCTAGGTCTGTTGGCTGGGGGCTTTGAAGAGTCCAGCTCCAAGCAGTGGTTTTATCTCAGTTTCACAAGCAGTAGATTCCCAGGGTTGAAAACCAATGGCTTTCTGGGCAGTTACTCAAAGAGACCTGTAAACCTATTCCCTCAGCTGTTGCTAGTTTGGCATTGCAAAGTTTGGAACCAAACTTTGCAACACATCATTTCAATAACCTATAGCTTATCTTATGTTCTAGATTTATTATCATTCATAGGGCCAATGCTCTGTCAGTTCTGCAAATATTGAATGGAACATGTCCAAATTGTGTTTTACTAAAGAAAATGAAATACCCCAAGGAATTATGACTTTTATGGTACTGGTTGAAAGGAATTTTCATTATTGCTTTTTTATATAAGTGCTTTGGATCAAAGACACTAAATAAATAAAGTACTGAAATTTAATATGTTCCTATTATCATGACAATGACTTTACACAGTACACAGGAATTCCCTTCATAAACTTAACTAACTCCATGTTAAAAGTAGTCAGGTTTTTGCTCCCCCATCCTCCAAAAAAGCATTCCAGATCTGTGCTGCTTTCCAAGGCTTGTGCAACTTTCAGCATAATTTTATTAATGGCTGCTTTATATCAGTTGGGTTTTTTTCCCATGCCACCACTGTTCTTTAGCTTCAATATTTCATTTTCCTCTTAGTGTTTGCATGCATGCTGTATTTACAGAGAGCAATCATATGTCCTTAATGCTTATTTTCACAGAGTTATACTTGCCAAGCTTCCTTTTAGTTTTCTTTTTGCAAGTTGTATTCCCCTGGCCATTCTAGGAGATGTAGCTTATTTTTCTGTACTACTTCTGCTTAGATTTAATGTGTTTGAATATTAGATCATATTGTGTTGCTTTGTACAGCAGTTTTAATATTTACTTATGACTAAGAGAACTTTTCACTGATGAGGATAATGATTGTTCAATTTAAATGATGTCGTCTTGGCTCCCTCAAAATATCTCAGTAAGGAAGAATGAAACACACCCTTCTGCCATTTTATGAAGTAACCTCTACTCTAGGGCTCAATCCAGTAAGTGCTGAGAATCTTCATCGCTCATTAAATGAAGTTACAGAAAAATGTTTTCAGTTTGAAGGAAAAGTTCAATCTCTCCAAAGCCTCAGTGAGGAGATGAAGTGGTGTGCTGTTTGAGCAATTGTTGCTTTCACCAGACTTCTTCAATCACTCTTTGTAAGAGTGGGGCATCTTCACTGCTATAAAACAGCCTCTCAGCAATGAAGGATGAGACGATCAATTGTCCACTTTCTCCAGTGATTGAAACTTGGAAACTGTTGTGGTCAGAAATCTGCTTGTTATGGATGTGCAGTTTAACGAAGAACATTGCACTTGGCATGTGCTCCTCCTGGCCTGTGACAGTCACCTTCCTGGCACTGGTGGAAATGTTGCTCCTATTCTCTTTCAGATGAGACCTTCAAATTGCTTAAATGAGGATTATGGGAATACTTCAAATAAGGCAACTTACCTTATTGACAGAAATAAACTGTTACAGAATCTTGGTTTCTCATACAAATTTATGCTATTATGAGAGTTGGAGATGTCCTTGAGAAAGCAATATGTTACATTACTTTCCTGAGATACAAACCCTATATATAGATTGTGATTAAGCTTTTTATGTATGTTCAGATTTTGCATTATTGCCTGGTTTATTATTCACTTAATTTCATCAGTTGCTAATTCTCTTTCTCTGCAGACTACTTCATCCATTTCAAAAGCAGACTGGTTTTTTCCTCACATACTATATATAGCATGAGCTACTTAACATTACAAAATTAAAAACAAAGAACTTTGCATTTAATTTTCCAACTTTAATACCTCCAGTATTTGTACCTTTTTGTATAGAACTCTATGAGACTGCAGGGAATGACTGTATCTGGTGCTCTTTGTACTGAGTTTCTTGTCCCAGTAGTGTGTGACACACTTGAGAACTCAGACTTGTGCCACAAAATGGAAATTAAATGCACAAAATGTATATTTCATCAAGGGTTAAGAACTGATTTAAGTTTCAGGGTATTATGAGTATATATTATGATCAAAGAGAAGCCTGGATCTCATTGTGAAGATAGGTTTCTTTTAATCATATACATTCTCCTAATAAGTGGTTGTCATGGGAAAGCTACATTTTTCAGTTCAGCAAATAGTGCAAGCTTCTTATTCTCTACCTCACAGATTAGGGACTAAGCAACATAACAACAGCACTTGTAGGAGCTAAATCAACTTGACATGACTCTTCATCTCCTCCCAAACAACCCCAATCCTTAGAGGCCCCAGCTGTGCACATACAAGAAGCAGAAAGCCCCCAGAGTAACTGCCCTTGCTGTGCTGGTTATCCATTTCCTCTCACAATACTCCTGACTTTTGAATCCACCTTTGATGGTGCTTTCAAAAACATTCAAGCCACAGTCACTGCTCCCACCCCTTGGTGAGGGGCTTTGTTCTTTTTCATCATGTTATACTTTTTGTTTTAGTTTTTTTCCAAATTTATGCACCTGACTTCCCACTAAGTTACACCAGAAGTTAATTTGATCTCCTGTAACTTCAAGTTGTCCACTATTTAGGGAGGACTCAAAGAATATTCAGTTTCTGAAGCATCTTTACTGATTCTGCCTTTTCCTCATGCTTCTTGCCTGAGAATAATTTGCTGGATTAACAATGAAACAAAAGGCAATACATCAATACATTATTCAAAGCAACAGTTCTCTGCTTAGTTGATTCAGAGATACCCGTAATGTCTGCACCTTCAGAGCAATAGTTGCAGCTGTTAAGAAACATCACCCTGATTCACCTCTCATTTATAAAATGATGGGTTGTCAACTGAAGGAGGCAACCTCCAAACAGTGTAGAAACTCTTTCCCAAGCTAGCATGACACTGCTGGGAAAGGTCTGGCTCTGGTATTGATTTCTCCTGCTAGTACAGGGGATTGAGGATCATCTCACAGGTGCTGAGACTCACACTGACCTCCCACCTGACCATGCAGAAAACTGTTTGCCTGACTTCACCTCACCCTTTACACACAACCCTAAATCATGCAAGTCTTCACTTGGATAAATGCATGCACCTGGCTACAGGAGGCGGTGGCACAAATCCAACATTTCCACTTCACAGCAGTGTAGAAGAAACATCAGCACCTCCCTCTTCTTTGTTTTTGCCTTTCAGGGTACCAGTGGGGCTTGGCTTGTCACTGGTCTCTGCTCAGAAACAAACAGGGATAACTTTCCAGGGATCAGAAGATATCTGCTATAAACCTGTCAATTTCTCCTCTAAAGCACACACAGAGTGCTCGGTTTTAGATGCACAGTCCAGCATCTGCTTGTCATGACCACATGCACAGGTGCTCTGTGGGGTGCACAAGCCTGTGAGGTTCTGAGCAGACTGTTCACACTGATCACACCGCTGACCTTCAAAGAAAACTTTCAATCACATTTGGAAGATGAGTGGTACTCAGATATCTTTCTTTGCTTTATGAGCAGCCACTGCTCTGCCCATCTAAAGTCCTGTACCTCTTGCTCCACCCTCTCGATCTGTTTACTGTACCCCAACATGGCTATTCCTGCAGCCCCAGAGACATGCAATGAATGAATGGGTGATGTGGTGGGGTTGTAGCACAGCAAAATGAGTGGCTGGAGTTCCTGACTTAGTAATATCAATCCTACCAACTTTCAGTGGAAACTGTCCATGTTCTGTCCCATTCTAGGAACTGTTCCGAACATTGATATCCAAGCATAGCCACTTTAATGATCACCTGCTTAATTACCAAGTAAACTCTGATTTATTTCTATTGTAGCAGTGCCTAGGCACTTCAGATCATGGGCTATCACCTCCATATGTTACGTGTTCCAAGTATGGCCAAAGATAACACATCAAAGATGTGATTTACTTTGGGGAAAAATCTGATCTCTGTTTCTTTCTTTCTCCTTCCCATACCAAGGCACAGCTTCCTGCTGTTTCTGTTAGTATGATCCTTCTTTATTGTTTCCATCCCTACCCTGAAAACCCAAAGGAAGAAGCCCTGGATGTATTTTCCTCTGGTGGAGTGGTTCTTGGTACTCCCTGTGGAGCACACTCTAAAGAAGACAGCTGAAACCTGGAAAGCAGCAGGAGAGTGGGCTGTCCCCATCCAGTTCCCTCTTATGTGTCTGCCCCTGTCTTGCAGAGTCAGCAGAGAGATAGACAGGTCTCCTCAACAGGGGATGCAGCAGCTCCTTCTTGGATCCTTTCATATTCAGCCTGGCAGGTGAGCTATCAGGTCTGACAGTTAGTTTGTCATGGAGCTTCTCAGCTGTGGTGCTGGAAATGCTTTATAAATGGAGAGCAATTTTCTTATGCTTTTGGTGGCAAAAATGCACTGGACCCTTCTTATACTTGTTAGTGGGAGCAGCCCCATTCCTGGCTCTCGGGTGCCTCAAGGACAATAAACTAGAACTGCGCTGGAGCTCTCACCAGTGGTACCGGGGCAGTGCTGAAGAGCACAAAGGCCACCTCCTCAGCTGAGCTGTTACACAGGACTGGCCCATCCACCAGCGCACAAAAATTCAAATGTGCTTCCTCAAACTTGGCAGGAGCCTCAAAGCACTGAAACCATTGAACAAGCCAGGAGATGGGAGTCATGCTGGAAATGGGAGGTGGCAGGGGTTTCTAGGTGCATTTGATTTTCTTAGGAATCCCTTTAGATTCAGAGAAAGGTCAGTCTAGACATACCAAGAATATAGAAGAAAAAGGTTCTGACAGTTAATGCTTCCTGAAACAAGAGAGAATCACAGAATATCTGACAGGTTTCCACCCTGACAAAGCACAACTGCAGAAAGCAAAATGCATTTCACCGTTCTGCTGGAGAAGGTGAGAAAAAATCCATGGTGAATGCAAGATTAGTCTAGGTTCATGGGCCTTTAAACAGAACATTAATCCAAAACAGTCCAGAAAAGAAGAATAAACCTGAATGGAAAGCAAAGCTGCAGCTGGAAGAGCGTTCAGATTCTTTCCTTGCAAAGTGCACAGGACAGCCATGACTTCCATGGCTTCACCTACAGGTCTGCACCAAACACCGGAGAACAGCATCCCCAGGATGTGTAAGCACAGCCAGGGTATAAGCCGTACCCTCCCCTCACTCACATCAGCAATAGGATGCTCTGAACATGAGGCTGGCAGACTCGTAGTGTTCTGGGATAAGGCCATGCTGCTTCTGTCACCGGCTGTGGTGGGGGAACACAGCAGCTGGCTGGGTCTGAAGCACGGTGCCAACCCTGAGCAGCACCATTTCCATTGGTCAGGACAGAAGCTGGAAAGCAGCTCAGAAACACAGCAGTGATCTCTTTTTCAGTGTGACTGCATGGTCATTCCTCATTCTAGAGCAAGCAGCTCAATGAAACATCTCAGTTCAGCATCTGTCTACAAATAAAATATCTGTCAAACACTTGGCAATTAAGACTCTCTCCTAATCCAGCTGCAAGATAGGACCCAACTGCTGTGTTTTCTGTGGAGGCTGTAACTGAAGTGCTATGAGATGTATAAAAATTGTGTCAGTTGATGGGCTGAATAAATCAATGCTAGCTACACTTAAAAGGCTTCAAACTTATACCCACTCTTGGAATAAATTTGCATTAATTGTTGGGATGTGGATCCTGTGATCTCAGAAATCTTTAATTCCTTATTTATCCCAATAATTACATACATGGGGGCTGTTTAAACATCTGGGTGTCAACAAAAGAATTATAAATACGCTAATTAGGAGAAATAGGTTTATCAAATAATAGAACACTATTTCCATTGATTTCAGGCACATCAAATTGTGGAATATATACAGCCCCAAAGCTAATGTATTCCTGTGAAACCTGAGCAATCAGTGGTGAATGTGCTTCCTTAGCAGAACAGGTTGCTGAAAAAATACAAGCATATAGTCCATGAAGAATTTCTAGCACATACCTGAAGTGGGTTTCAAACCACTTCTGGTTGGTTTAGTTTCTAACAACATGAGGGAGACTCCTGCAAGTCATCAGAGCAAGTAGTTCAGCTGTATTTAGTGAAATACTCAACTAGCACTTACTGCATTGGAAACTTCTGTTCACTTTCAGAGGTAAATCGGATTTGGATTAAGCAATTATGTGTATCTAAATCAGTGCAGTGCTGAACATTAACACAGTCACCCCATTATTTTCTGGATGGTCTCAAGAACTTTACTCTGTAAAGATCAACAGGAAAATCTAAACAAAACCTTTCCTGGATTTTAGGAGACTCAGAAGTTATTACTTGTATATACAAGTACAGAGTTTGATTTGTTTCTGAATTCTTTTAATACAAAACAATTTGAGGAATTCTGGTCTTCTTCCATAGTTTCAGCAGGGAAAACTGGTATATGACAAAAATGCAACTTACCTGCGGACTGAAATAAGGCCTGCATTTTAAAAAGAATCTCGTGCTTTTGGATATGGTTGCTAAGAAAACTGGTAACTCCACTTAATCCTTCTTCAAATAATCTCTGACCTCCACAGTCTCTGGACTATGACACCTGTTTTCATGTGCATGAGATCAAAAGGACACCTCTTGCTGTTAAGCCTGTATACCCCATTGTACTGTAATAAAAATGAAATATCAATTGATGCATCACACTACAGGCTTAGTGTCAGATAAATCAAATCAAAAGCTTTTGGTCTCCCTCTTTGATGTATTAGCTGTGAGATTTTCCTTAACCACGCAGGCTTTGGAAGCCCAGGAGAACACAGAGCAGCAGGAAGATCTGAAGAGGGGAACAAGTTGTGTTATAAACATTTGAGGGCCATGGGCATCTTGTGCATCAATCCTTTCAGCAACACCAAGGGAATGAAAGGATGAGTAAGAGGTAGAGGGGGTTGCTTCTGTGTGTGTCTGCACACACCTTTGTACAGTGAAAGAATCATTATACTGGTCAGCTCCAAATACTGGCCCTAAGGCGAGAAACAGGACTTGGAGGGACATGTTTTGCTCTGGGAGTTGGACTAGGGAGAGGTACTGTAATATAAAATTCCAACTGTTCATATGAAAACGAGTCCAGGTCTTCAGTAAAGAACACATGATTTAATTAATTTGACAAAGAAAAAATACACTCAGATACCTCACCTGTAGTATTGTGTGCAGTTCTGGTGTCCTCAACATAAAAAGGACATGGAGCTGTTGGAACAAGTCCAGAGGAGGGCCATGAGGATGATCAGGGGACTGGACCCTCTCCCCTACATAGACAGGCTGAGAAAGTCGGGACTGTTCAGCCTGGGGAAGAGAAGACTGCATGAAGACCTCATAGCAGCCTTCCAGTATCTGATGGGGGGCTATAGGGATGCTGGGGAGGGGTTCTTCATTAGGGACTGTAGTGACAGGACAAGGGGTAACGGGTTCAAACTTAAACAGGGGAAGTTTAGATTGGATATAAGGAAGAAATTCTTTCCTGTTAGGGTGGTGAGGCACTGGAATGGGTTGCCCAGGGAGGTTGTGAGTGCTCCATCCCTGGCAGTGTTCAAGGCCAGGTTAGACGAAGCCTTGGGTGGCATGGTTTAGTGTAGGGTGTCCCTACTTATAGCAAGGGGGTTGGAACTGGATGATCTTAAGGTCCTTTCCAACCCTAACTATTCTATGATCAGCATGTGGCCATATACAAATTTGATTTCTGAAATTGTGACACCTAAAGAAAAGAACTGTGAAGGTTGCTGGGGTTTGCAGTGCATATGTAAATAGCATTAACTTCTTTCCCCACCGTCATGGACAGAAAACCCATATTTGAGCCCAGGATCAGATTAGTTTCATTCCTTCCATTGATCTGTCAGCTGGCTCCAGGCAGCTCCCTGCTCACTGCTCAGTTTATCCCCTCTGAATTTGCTGTTGCACTGAACAAGTACAAGCACAAAGCAAGACACTGGCTGTTTTGCCTGCGGCACATGGGAAGTCCCACTCTCAGCATCATTTCTAGCAAAGCTAAACCCAGCACCTACAATAACAAAGTGGGAGGCTGAAGGATAGTGTTACTACTCTAGGAAATGTCCTGGTGTACAGCAAGGAGTAATCATTAGCTGATGCCATTACATAGACTCTCCCACTGCACTAAAGATTTTCTGTACATCAATATGAAATTGGACACAAGGAACTTTCCACTTTCCAGTGTTTAAGTGTGATTTTCACATACCATGTGGCCATGCCCGCATCTGCACCAGGGGCTGTGGCCATCCTGCAGTCCTACCAGCAGACAGCTGTGGCCTTTTGCATCAGAGTGTACACAGAGTGCTTCACGTAAGTTGCACAGTATACTTTCTGCATGAAAGCACCATTGCCTATTAATGGTGACTTGTGCAGGAATTCAGGATCTCATCGTGAGCCATATTTGTATCTGGAAGTTCAACACTCTGGGTGGAGAAGCAGCCTAAGCCACTCTCATCTAAACATACCTGGTCAAATACAGTAAATAATTGTAATATCCAGTAATTGTCAGATTAATTCAGATTAGCAGCAGAATTCTGTCACTTCAAGCATACCATGGTTCATTAAGGAGTTTTGCTTATAAGTCTATTTCATTGAAGTACTTTTGTGGGCAAATTCTTAAGCAGTAATTTTTAAAACTCAGAAAAGAAATGGACTGTGGAGTAAATTTTGAGACATTAAATGGATTTTCTTCTCCTGGTTAAGCCTTTCCATTACCTATTGTAGTTCTCATTACACTAGAAAAATCAAAGGAGTACCTAAAGCTGCTAACATCCACTAGTACCTCCAGGTAAAGGGTGTCTATGAACATTTCCAGTGGGTTGAGGTGATGCTCAACTCTCTCAGGGTTAGGCCTTTAGCAACCTTCAATTGCAGGGTGGTTTCCACAAAATATTGAGGATTTCTGTCTTTAGACCTGCCTGATACTCTTCCATTGAGATCCTCAGACTTCTAGAGCTTGCAGCAACATCTTGAGCTGGATAAATCCTTTTCAGAGCTGACTGAGTGATGTGGTTCTCTGCACTCACAGCTGGGCTCAGTATTATAGGAAGGAAGCAAAAGCATGAGAGACAACAATGGAAATGAACATTAATGGTTATTATTTATGTAATTTTGTTTCAGTTAGAATGAACAACAAGACAGCTGTTATACATGAAAAATTAAGCTTTTATTACAAATGTTTAGTAATAAGTAATGATGTTTCAAAATTTGTTTACTTACTAAATCTAAACATACAAAGTCAGAAGCAAACAAGAAATTGCTTGGTTAAAATCTTACTGAAGGTTAACTTGTCAGTAGTTGTATCAGATTTCCTGCAAGGCTTGCTTTTAAAATGTTGCATTTATTGCATTATCAGATTTCCTTTACAGAGATGCTTATCCTCCAGTAGAGATGGAAAGTCAACAACATGGATGATTTGATTCATTTACATAAACAGAAGAAAGAAACATAAGTCGTATTTATCTCTCAGTATAAAACCTGTTTCTTTAAGTTACGCTTGCACATAATTTACAGCCCAATACACACTGGCTTCTGAAGCCAAAGACAGCTCGTACACTGACTGCAGTGTGCACCGTATCAAAAGGGCAACATTACTAACTTCATTTTAACTGGTGAAAGTATTCTTTGGTCACAGATGTCAAATATATCCCACATTACAACATATCAGAAGTTACTTCTCACCCATTTTAAGTAGTTGTTTACACTTCTATTTCATTCCATGGCTCTCAAGGGCTTTCTCCTCCATGTGTAATTCACACCTGTGTTTGTGCATGTGCACAAAATTTGAGTTGTTTCTACGCAGACAGATCAGGAGTGAAGAAAGAATGTTGTTTATCTTCTGATACCTTTCAGATGTCAGACTGCACCAGCTCTAGCCTTTTACTGGAGTCTCCTAGACAGGCAATTCATATTTAACGCACTGCATTACCAAGTTTTCAGAATACATAAAATATGCAAAATGCAATCATTTTATTACATTGCCTATTACACTGTAAAGCCACATTATTAAAAATCGAAGTCTAATTTTTGATGGGAATAGTTTAAGAGAGTAAGGGAAAAGAAAGCTGCTAAAGATGCAAGCAAGAGTGTCTGCACAATGACACTTTGTTTAAAAGGCACACCAAGAAAAGGCAAGATAGGTTCCTCTCCTGATGGTTTAAATCTGTTTTATACTTTTTCTTTTATATATAGATATGCATATATGTGGGTATGCCTACACAAATACATGTATGCACACACACCTTTGAGTTTTTGAGAAGAGAAAATTCAAAAATTAGAAATTCACTTTAAATAAATAAGAACCATATGGGGGGGGGGGGGGGGGTGCCTGTTTATTTTTTG
>NDXB01018334.1:18630-43161 GCA_002631895.1 Agapornis roseicollis
GGGGGGAGGTGCACTGTTATTTTTTGCTGTATTATGAGTATAATCCAATGACACTGTGATATGATTACACCATTTTTTTTATTTCTCTTCATTTCACTATATAAATGTGAGGCCTAAGACTACCAGGTGCATTTATCTTGCCTAAAGTAATTTCTGCTGATCTCCTGTGTTCTTGCTTCTTCATAAGGGATGGCCACTTCAAACAGTTTGGGCTTACATGTCAGAGTGTGGCATGCACGCAAATGCACAGAATGACAATGGCAACAATGGTTATATGCAGCTCAAACCCATGTACTGGTCCCAGCATGGCTGTAGCACACTGATCTTGTAAAAACTTCTGGTTTCCTTTTGCATAAGTTTTATGACATAATGCACCGCTTTCAAGATCTGCACTGCTCCATCTAAATGGTCCACGTATGATGATGGTAAATGTGAAGAGGTATGAGATGATTACTAACTTCCAGAAAACATTTAACAGAAGATGCCCACACAATAGTCACCATAAAAAGTTTAACAGCTGATGGTTCAAATGTAAAGATCTTTTCAGCTGTATTATTTAAAGAAGTATGACTATCACAGTAAAGTTATTTACACAGAAGGCAACAAGAGTAAAGGTATCAATAGAGAACACAGTAGATTGTTCAGAAGGTGGATCACATTTTCTGCTAAGTCTGAAATATTTCTTGCAATGTTGTAAATTCTACCTACCAGGTAACCCACAATATAAACCAGACTGAAGAACTTGCAAAAAGATACTAAGAGCTTGATCCTGAATTTCTGATTTACCAAAATCGATCAGCAGGCAACTACAGGAATTGTGAATGTCTAGTGATTGCAGGACAAAACCCTCAGAGGACTGCAAAACATTGCTTCTCTTCAGTACTTATTACATATAAGCATTCATTTTCTTTGGCTTTTAAATTACTACCCTTTCATATCTATAAGATGAAACTAAACACAAACCACTAATAACTGCCCTCTCCCATGAAAACTGATAAAAAATTTAAATGAATCAAACAAACAAAAAACATTTTCAGAAAGTGTAGCTGTTACTTCATTATAAAACTACAGTGCAAAACGGTTTTATACTGGTCAGAATTGCAATAGCAATTGGAAATTTACACTGAAGGAGTGACTGCAAGTATTGATTCTCCTAAAGAAGAGAAAAATCAAAACTGATTAGGCACTTGTTTTCTTGTTTAATGAAGGAACATTCAGTGTGCGTAAAAATGATAGAAATACCCTCTAAAAGAACACTCTGTAGCATAACAACTGGATTGATCAACTACAGCCACAATCCCCGATTCAGGAGAGCAGAAAAACATGAGCCTATTACTCACGTTACACATATATTCTACTGATATGAATGGGCTGGATACATGTTCAAATGCTGTCCTGAATTGGGAAGCCTGCTGAAATTGGACGTTTTTAAGAGTGGGGAGCTTTTCAATTATACCACAATAGTAATTTTATCTAATAATAATTTTATCTAATCTATATCTAATAGTAATTTTATCTAATCTGGCTCTGCTCTCCACAATACTTCCTAACAAAAAAAGAAAACAGGCATAAAATAAATAGGATAACCAAAGAGTATGTAATAAATATGCTACCAAGTGGGAGGAAAATCCATTGCAACATAAGGCTCTGTAGTGTTGCACAATTAAGAAATTGCTCCAGGTGCTCCAAAACACAACCCCAAAGTACAACACCGCGTTACCGCTATACACTTGAAAAGGATTAAGAAGTAACAGATTAAACTTCTATTCCATTAATGATCGAAAATACACACAAGTGTTAAGTTTCTCTGCCTCTGCAGAACACCACATGTATGCTCTTTCACCGCTCCCATTGTAATTGAAGGAAAATTCAAAAGATTGGGTTTTGAAAACTCTAATAAATCCCTTCAGACTTACGAAGTGTCCACACTGACTGACAGTATTATCTCTGCTCGTATAGCAAACTCAGAAATTTTGTTGTCTCCGTTTCTTTGCATCCATTGCATCTAGGATAGGTTGTCTCTTTGCAGTGTACCTCTGGCGAAGCTCTTCAATTTCTCGTTCCATCATAGGGTCCAAAGCTTTCAATCGCATCTGTAATTCTTCTAAACTCAGATTCTTTAACTGTAAAACAACCAACCAAACAAAACAAAAACAACCCCAAAAAGATTAAAACCTGTTTCAAGCAAAAACTGAAACCCACTACCTTTCATGATTCCTTAATTTGCAGTTGCGTTGTTTTTACACACTTTGAGTACATGTATACACATAACTGTTTATATAACCAAAAGCCTAAGAATGCTCCACAGTAAATAATTTAACAGCATATGAAAATACAAACAGAGTATATATAATATAAATGATAAAATAAAAACCCCTCTTTGCAAACCTTGTAAATAGACTGCAAATAAATAGAGGGTTGGATCTGAACTCATTTGGCTGAAAAAAGCATGCCACAGTATACATAATTATATTCATGTATGCAACTTATATTACTTAATGAAATACTTCTTACTGAACTGCAGTATCTTACAGAAGCTTGAAAAAACCAGACAGCTGCTGCAATAGTCTGAGAGGTATTTAGAGGTACTTTCTGCTAAGAATGACAAGGCACCTGTCTTCCTCAATAGACTGCTGCCAGAACTAGTCAAAGCAAATTGCTAACAGAGTGTTTCAATAATACATGAAATAATTTCCTAATTCATAGGAAGGGATGTGAGTTACCTTCGACCAAGCTCTCCTTTCTAAAAATATTTTCTCACAATGTTAAACAGTTCATTACATTTCATCCATTAAAAGCAGCGGGTCATTTAACAAGTCATTTTTTGGCTTGATGGATGATGCAAATAAAGGCTGGAGTCCTGCCAGGTACTGGGGCACATCAGGCACTACTGCCCCAGCTGCTGTTGCAGGGAAGGATCCACATTTTAAGTATGTTCATTTAGCTGGCCTAGGTATTTTTAACCTGATGAAGTCCAGTGCCTCTCTGTGTTTCTCTCTTGTCAGAATTGCCTATGTGTAAGTATGAAAAAAATCAACAAATTTCAAATAGCACAAATAATTTCATCTTATGAAAAGGATAATCTATATTTTGTTTGCAAATATTCTGTCATCACAAACAAGCACAACCGCATAATTCAGGGGGGGAAATAGAAAACATTTCCTGAATCAACCTACTAATGAGTCAATACTTCGTTCATAAATCTAGGGCAGTCTTCCATCAACACAGCCTGATCTGTTCTCCCTGAGGAATCAAATACTAGTTTTGATCTTTATTTTTATCAGTATCCGAGGTATGTAAATTAGCAACACATACTGCTACATACAAACCCAGCATTATGACTTCTACTAATAGACTACACTGCACATAGAATCATAGAATAGCTTGGGTTGGAAAGTACCTTAAGATCATCTAGTTCCAAGCCCCCTGATATGGACATAGTAAACAAATAACCTAAAGTCATAATAAAGAGGGAGTGCAGATAAGAAAATTGTAGAATGTAGGAAAATGCACATTTTCATGCAATGTCATTTTAACTGTAAGATTTGCAATGAAGATGAGAATTAAAATCCAGATGTCAAAATAACTTCCAGGACCAAAGATCCTGAGACCTGTATGAGCCTCAGAGACCTCAGATGTGCTCAGTAGCTCATCAACCTCTGTCTCAAATGGCACCTTTCATTTTTTTAGGAGGGAAAGATCTGCCTCCCAAGGAATTAAATAAATATAATCTAGTATTTTTTCCATTTGATAAATGCAAGAATGGATGGAGGAAAGGAATCATAATGCCTCATTCATCAAGACTTTTACAGAAAAACACCTTTTTGTTTTCAGAGAAAGGATTAAAAAACCCCACCATTCCTGCATGTGCATGTGAATGCACTTTTGGCCCACTGTTAATTGAAACTGGCATGTGACTCATTTTTCAGTGAAGATACTCTTTTAGAGAAGTGGTTTAGAGAAGTGTTGGAAAGATTTGCTGTATAATAAGCAAGGGTTACACTGCTGATTCTCCTGTTTAACCGATCCCAACACAGCACAGATAAGAGAACCAATAAACCCCTATTGTTTTAGCACACATGACACGGAAATGTAGTTGGGACTCCACAGACCCGCAAACTGTCTAAGAAAGGCACTGTGAATAATCTCATGTGCAAGTATTTTGTGAGAACTGTCACTGACAAAGTGTCCTACCCACTCTGGGCCAGCGTGGGCAGCCGTTTATTCCCTCTCAGTCACCACTGTAGACATCAGGCTTAAACTGCACAGAATAGACTCCAACTGATGCAATCACATAATTATCCTGCACTGAAAACCACGTTTTTAATAGATTGTCAGAGAAGAATGTGATGGGTGAGTTATTATTTAAATTTCAATCAAGAAACAGAGCCAGCAAACAGAATTAAATATTCTTTAAAGATCACAGACAGCTGGGGTGGAAATCAGAATATAAAGGGAAGGAATTTTAAAATCCAGATAATAAAAATCTTCTAGAATGATCTCAGCCACATCATCCAGGGAACTCAGGGTGCCACAGCACTCATCTGCATGAATGGCTGATGCTTAGAACATTCAAAAGAAGAAGATGAAAGAAAACGGGGACATTAAGAAACTGAAAATAGTTATGAAGGTCTCCTTTATCCAACATCAGATGCAAAAACCATTTAATCAGCCACAGCTGAATCTAGATGTGTGTGTCCCTGCACATATGTGTCTCCTTGAGAAATTTAAAAACACTTCTTGATTTCTGCCTGTGCTGTAGATAATACCTTGTTAACTCTAAAAGCCTGTGAAAGTCCTAACATTGAATGCAACAGCAAATGTACCAAATGAGATATGCAGAAATAACTCAAGATAGTTATTCCTGTGTAATTTATTCCCCTGCGTGTAAATATTTTGATTCAAATTCTTAAAGCGATACAGCTCAGCACTCATTTACTTACCACTTGCAATTTTAACTGCCATAAATAATTTCCCATGTAGTTTGTTGCTGTAACTACTAGGGCTACCAGCGTTAATGGGAAGGGAGTGGAGAACATTCAGCTGTGCAAGCTACAGGAATTCAAAAAGACTTTAAATTACATTTTGATAGCTTTTTAAAAGCTGTAAATTGTAGCAATTCAGTAATCAGGGTAGCGTAACTATCGTTCCATTTCCACCACTCCAAACAAGGAATCAGTCCTGTCCTTTTGGAGATCAAACACCCACAGCCACACAACAGATGGCAATCAGGGTAAAGGTGAGCCACTTCCAAGACAGGGCTTCAGTGAATGGAGTTTCTGGTAAAAGTGTACCTACTGTAACTTATCGCGAACTTTTACCAATGAGACACCAATCATCTACCTCCTCCTGGCTCATTTATCTAATTAGTCATAATAGGGTTAAAGACTTTTCCAAGAAGGACTAAAGTAGAAGTTAAAAAGCAGCAGAACAGATTAAGAACCATTAGCAAGCTTTTCTGAATGTGATCATCCTCATTAAGCTGGGATACAGTAAAAAACCAGAAATTAGGGCAACTCTGACCATGAAGTGATCCATTGGTGTTCAGGGCACAGGTCAGAGCTACAAGTGCTCCAGAGACAGGCGTACTCTCCTTATGTGAAGGTGGCAGGTTTTAAGAAGCAGTAACTCAGTTTTGTAAAATAACCCAGTATTGTTATGCAAGGTTGGCTGAATTCAGTGCAGTTTAGCATTTCATCAGAAGAGTATTTCCTATGCAGAAAACATTTTTATTTCGGTCACTACTGGTTTCAAGTCAATTGCTTTCTTTACATGTCTTCAAACAGTGACACAGAAAGAATTCTACTGATGCAATCATCTCCCAGAACTGAACTTCAGCAGGGAAACTGCAACAGTTTTTACTTTTTTTGGTCTTTCTGTCTAACTTCTTGCACCTCAGATGGACCAGATTCATTTGGAACAGTATTTTCAGCAAGCCAAAGAATAACTACTTGCATTCAATACTACTTCTGTCTGCAGGAGGACCCACACTGTACCCTTCATATTTTGTTCAAAACCCTAGTCAAATCATACCGACAAAAATTCAGACCAAAATGGACACCTGAAAAATATATATGTGTTCCTGTCTATAGACCTGAGTTCTGTAGCAGTAAGCCGAAATGGACATAAAATACAACTGAAAATGGACTCTCAAATGCCATCAAGTCAAAAGGTGCAATTCAAATCCTGACTACTGGCTTTCACCTGCGTCCAGCACAGGAGTCAGGAGGAAGAACATGCATCTGAGATACTCGGTGATGCTTCTGGTCCATGGATTTAGGTGAAGTGATCTGTGAAAGAGTCTGGAAGTCGTTAGCCACACTTGGCCAGCACCTATCTGTAGTCATCCAAACTTTTCAGGGGGCAAAAGCCAAAATTTTGGTGGGTGTAGCACACTATAATCTTAATCCACCCTTGACAGCTAACAGAGGTAAATAAAAGCTCTAGACCCATGATGTTTTCAATATGATAAAATTAGATTTCATTAGTAATTCCATAATGCATGAATTACCATTGCAAACCTCCAGTCTATCAAACTAAATTATGGAACACTGCCATTAAGCTGGTGCAATGAAAACAAGCAAATGTAGTTTCAGGGTTTAGGTTGTTAAGAAAATAGATATTCCATCAAAAAAAAAATAATGCGTATCAAGTTTGTTGTGTTTACTTGAAAAAAACAAATTCTTCCTAGCAACTGCGTAAATGAATCTTACAGATGCAACATGCCTTATTAAAGGCCTTTGATTAAAAAAATATGGATTGTTAATACTGTATTCTGAGTCATCTATTTTCCCATCTGCTAGTAATTCCTACAATATGAACTATCAACAGAATAACAACAATAATTGCAACAATGGCAGTTGCAAAGTGGGTTGCCTATAGCACTTTCTAAGATTTAACCAGTGCATGTCTTGGACGTTTTGTGCTGTTAGTGGCCTCAGGTAAGAGAAATGTTTTCTATCCATCTGCTCCCTTCCCTCTTCTGAGCAGAGTTTTCCTTTTTTTCTAATGAAATAAGCTCCAATGATGACTTCAAACCCTCTGACCAGTATAAGAAGCTAGATTTCAGTCAGGATCCAAAAGGTACAAGGCGGCCCTTTCTGACCAGTTTTTCTCATCTATGAATTTACATTTCAAAATCTGTTAATCTTGCTCATATAGCAGTTGTTTCAGGCTTGTGTGCAAGGAAATACTCCAGTTACTGTCGTCTGTTCAGCTGCTCCCATGCAGCAACAGGGGGAGAACTGCTCTATGTTTATACAGCAAATCATGCTGACCTCATACAAGCAGTGTGAGGCTATGAGGTGCCTCAGACACTCACCCTCAGACACATCCACGCTCTGACTTGCTGCCATACCCACACACCTGCTGTCACTACAGCGGGCAAATCACTCACAATAAAATAAACTTGGTTGAGGGATAGAATGAGAGCATTTACTTCAAGACGTCTCCTTGTTGCAAAACACAAAACATGGAGTTGTACAAATACAAATACTAATTCACTATCATTATTTTTGACAATTTATGTAGAAAAGAACCAACATCCTAACTTTCAAAAGCCGAAGTTCATTCCACAGGACTACAGTTTAAACATTTTGGGGGGCAAAATAAGCACATAGCACTAAGAGAAAAACATAGACAACTTCATGTAATTTTAAAAAGTCTTTTAGGAATAAATTGCATATAAGTGTCCCATTATTCCTATTCTTGCTAGTAGAATTCTTACTGCTCAGACATAAAAACTACACCATTTTAACAATGCAAAGCTAGATCTTAGTCACTATCATCAATGCTTTTCAGTTCTAGAAGGCTTTTCTTAGCTTCATACGAAGTCACACTTCAATAGCAAACCACTAAGGGGAAGGAAAAAAAGAAAGCAGAAACGAAAACAGTTTTCATTAGCATTAGTGCACAGTACCATTTCCATACGGTTGTTGAATACTGCACCCAGGGCTCTCCTTTGAGTACGCTGAGTAGCGCCAATCCTAAAATTCAAAAATCATGAGCTGGGTCCATCACCTTCACTAAATTACCCTTAAAAAACAGATTCCAAGAGGGTTTTAGGAGGAGGGAAGTGTCTTTTTATTTCCCTTTTCATTTCCAAGTCGCAAGGAGGCAGGCAGAAATCTAAACATTTTTGCAATTAAAAAGGCTTTTAAAAAGTTCAGGGGGAAAAAAATACCTAGTAGCCAAAAACTTTAACAAGCAATCCTGACTACAGGAACTGAAGTCTAAGGAAAAGCACAGATCATCCTGAAACAGCGCAGAACAAGCAACAGTGCTGTGAGATGTTGCAATTTTACCCAGCTCCTGACAAAACCAGTCACAGTGTTTATTAATGCTTTATTATATCCTAAGCAGTTCAAATATCTTTTTCATTGTTTTTTATCAACTGATGTTTATGTAGTTGTGAGGTGTATAATTGTCACTAAAATAAACAACTTAGAAGAATCTGAGCACAGGGAAATAAACAGCAAGCAATACATCTCAAAAATGTGGCAGCTAGTAAACATCCATTAATAATCACCTTTGAGACCAAATCTTTCGTATCTGATAGAGAGTAAGTTTAATAAATTCAATTTTAAAAGTGTACAGAAGGAAAAAAACCCTTCTTCCAATGTAATTTACAGAGCCCATTGCTAAACTACATGCTTACAATTGAGTCTACTGAAGCACGACACTTCAATTTGCTACCACCTTCCCTGCAGAATTGCATCACCCATCAGAGACATTATTAAAAGTTACTTTTTGAGTATCACAGGCAAAAATTCACAGTTTCAAATGCCTCAGACAGGATCTTGGTGAGTTTTTATATACCGTGTTTTTTCTATACTCAAGCTTAATGGCACAGTTAGCCCTGAAAATACTATAAATGTTTACTGGAGCTCCTGACAGAGTAAATAATCTCAAGCCTAGGAAAAACACTCCATCTGGATACCACCATGCTATTTAAACTTGATTGCAAACACAAACACACAGTGCTGATAGCAAAACTGATAGCATACCCAGTCCTACCTGCTTCTGGAGAAAAAAAACAAAACAAAAACGTATCAACCAAATAAAACATGGGAAGAAAAAAATCAACCAAACAAAAAACCCTGAAAACCTAAGTAACAATATAAAGTTTGAAAATGTAAAGGAATTTTCTAGCTAGAGCTCTCTTAATGTACAAAGTAAGTAGAATCAGAAAGTCAGCATTTTATCTCTATTCATCTGTAGCTCTCCAGAGCAAGTGCTTTTAGTTGTCCTTCCTAACGGGCTCAGTTATCAGCAGGTACATTACAGTGCCCTTGAGTTTACCTATCACATTTCGGCAAACTGCAGTTATCATTCAGCTATATAAACTCAAATGTCACTTTCATATTCAAAAGCTTTCTCAAGTTAAGGCTTTGCCTCCTTGACATCTGATTCTCCTATGACAGCATCACTTTAAAAATGTTCAGAAAATAGCAGCTATTACATTTTTGTGAAATTCTAGTAACCTACACTTAAATGCAAGCTGCACTCACAACAAAAATATAAATTATTTGGGATGAGAGCCATTTTAAAAAACAGAACCACTTAGTTAAGACCCCAAACATCCTAAAGATAAAATAAAAAATATGTTCCTAGTTTTGCTGAAGTATTTTGTAAATGCAAATCTCTATGCAATTTTGCATTTGAAAAGTAAAGATGTAAGTAACGTGAAACAAAAGTCCTGAGGTTAAAAACAAAGCTGTATCAAAATCTTCAAATTCCTGAAGTACATAATGATATCATTTAAAGCTATTTTTCTTTTGATAGTTCAGCTCAGATTATTTCAGAAAGAAAAATGGAAGCTCACTAAACAACGAGTTACAACACAGCAAGATACATATATGAACAGAGATAATCTTGAAGTTAAAACCAGACCCACAAGAGTGTTTAAACTGAAGAGCTGTGGAAGAGACTAGAAGAGTTTTAAACCTCAAACTTCAGTGCCCCAGTGAGGTACAATACAAGTGAATCTCAAGTTTCTCAGAAATACGTAGGTACTCAAAACTAAAACAAGAACGGATAGAGCAAACCTAAATTTTCCTAACAGGAAAAGTCTGTTGGAGGAGAGATGCATCCCCCCCAACCCAAAACACACACGCAAATTTGTATCTTGTTTGCTGGGCAACCCTGACTTAGTTATATTCTGTATAAGGATGAAAATTCACGTCAGTTTAAAACAGCCAATTCAGAAAGGATCTAGGAAAATAACACATCATCTTTAATAAATGGAAAAATGATAGACATTCTGTTTCCTGGGGTTTATTTCATGCAGAATGCATTCTCGTAGTCACGTACAAGAGAGGATGGGTTTCAGTCACTTTTGGTAAGAGACAGACAGGAAAAATCCTATACTCCTGAAAGGGCAATTCACAGTCAACAAATGCCAGGTTTCTTAATCCTGGCAGAAAAAAAGAAAATAAAACAAAGGCAGAAAAAAGACAGTAAAACTGAGATATCAGCTGAAAGAGGCCTGCCAGCATCAGAAAGGAGCAGAATCTGAATGCAGCAACTGAACAAAGCCAGGGCTTCGCAGAGAGATGCTAGCTGTTAGATGCAGCAGCAAGAACAAGATCCCTGCCTCAGGAAAGACATGCGGGTTACCGCCTTTGGAGAGAATGACAGCCAAGCCTACCTGAGCTTAAGCACCAACACACAGGCAGTCGACGCTGCAGTCAGAGTGATCATGGCAGGAGGAAGCAATCCCCCAGCCTTAGGCTATCAGCATCTTTGCTAGGCAGCACATTTAATTTTCTGCACAACTTCAAAAATTTAACAGAAGCACTGCTGGCTTTTAAGCAATGTCTCAATCTGTAGTTCCTAAAGTTTTTGTTATTCTTTCCTCACTCATTTCCTGGAAATCTCTCCCCTCTCCCGCCGAACAGCTTGAATACCTATTTAGTCTGATGTGGTTTGCAGTTTTCCTAAATACAGAAAAACTCAGCTTGCTAGAAGATTTAGGCTCCCAACAGCAACACGGCCCTCTCTGTCCCCAGACAGCAGAAGGGAACTCTTCCACTCTTGCATCGTGTTCAGCAGCTCGCCAGCATAGGGGCTGGAGATTCCGTTTGCTTATGACAGCTTTGATGTTACGAAAACTGGCCTAAATTCTTTAGGAAACATTTTTATTGTGCTCAAGAATGGAGCAGATTTTTAGAAAAATCTCTTTACACCTGAAGCAATAGTTTATTAACTCTTCCTAAGGCTGCCTTCTATTGAAGTCTTAACTACAAACCATAACATACACTGCAGTTCGAGCCTGTTCATTAAAGTAAATTTAATTTTTCTTTTGCTAAAAATGCACCAGCTCCACATTTGTGAAACAAAGCTTAGCAAACACAGACTAACAAATAACCTTTAATAAACCTGATTACATCCACCTTATAATGCTCTAAATATAGAATATATTGCTTCTAATCAAGACTAAATTAGATCTAAAATAAGTGAACAAATACAGAAATTTACAATCTACCACTTAGCGAGCAGCTTTTAAATATACAGTGTCTTTTCCTTAACAGACATATAGTAGGCAACTCTCACTACAAGTAATACACTAAGAAATATCCTGAAAATACAGAACAAGATAAAAATTGATAATAATTCATGTCAGAACACATTAATCAAGAAGCTCATGCACCAGCATACAACCAAAGCAATACTAACTTAAAAAAAAACCCAGACCACACATTTTAATGAACAAGAAATCCAAGTTATCTCAATACTGAGCAATACACTTAACCATAATAATCTCATTCTATAATCTAAAATACAATCCACCCTGTAAAGTGTGATCACTCTCTATTAGTTAAAAAGTCTATTTATTCATTGAACAAAAGTCAGTGATTCAGTGGAATATTCACTAAGTTCAGAAGTTCCAAAATCATTTGCCAAAGAAATATTTATCAAATATTCTGTCTGACTGAAATATTAATCTGGATCAAGCCAAAAATTAGCACATTTCTTTCTTACCTTCACAGTGTCTACAGTATTTGATCTATTTGCTTTGTCACAGCATATAGAACAACACTAGTTTTTGTGGTTTACTGTTCTAGGGGTTTTTTTAATGATTATAATCTGCAGATATAGTTGTGATTTATTATGCAATGCAAACAGGTACGGTGCAAGCTTTTATGCCAACACTACTCACTAAGCCCAGTCCCAATTTACAATGCTCACTACCCTACTTCTGCATCTCTGGAGTAACTTATGTCAATTACATAGCCCACAACTAGGGAATAATACAAACTCCATACACTGTGACCCAAGCCTCAGAAGAATCTTTCTGGCCTTTCTGCTTGGGTTATCAATCAATCTCGAGTGATTATCTAGGTTTCAATTATGTTTCAGTTTTCTAAGCTTAAGATCTGTAAGGAAAAGGAAAATAATTATAACATCTTACTTATTGTGTAGTACATCAACAATGAATATACTACACGTACTGCACTTGAACATCTGTAATGCTCAAATGTCTTTAACTTTCAGATCTAAATCCCTCTCCAGAAAACACTGTTGGGAATTTAATCTAGGTTTTAAAATTGATTTAGTATTCATGATTTGGAAACTGAAGTAGAACCAAGGGCCTCATCGATATTACTTCCAACCCCAACTACCAGGGCAGGAAATAATGAGAGTTCCCATCAAGCTCCAACTCATGCCAAACAATCCATCCAGCACATTCCTAGACTATATAAAAGGATAAGAAAAATATGAGCCAGACAAATGCATTCCTTAAATGCAAGGTGTCAGTACTCAAACAAAATCTGTGTTCAATGCAGTCAAGTGCTATACAGCTCACAGGCTCATCTTTAAATAAAATCATGTGTTACACAACTGCACTTTCAGAAATAATTAAAAGCCGAAGAAAATTTGATTTCAATTTACAGTGCCTTATAAAAGCAGTTCAATTGCTCTGACCATCTTCAGAGTAGTGCTTTTCCAAAATAAAGATGAAAATATAAACACTGAGGTTATTAAATACTCCAGCAATTTACTTAGAATACATCACTGGGGTTTCTGTTTACAGAACATCTATTCCTCACTGTGAATAGTATCCTGCGATACCAAGACAGAACGCTGAAGAGAGACAAAGTACAAATTAATGGGACTGGTCACGTATTAGTTCTTCAGCGTTGATAAGAATAGAGAGGGGGATCACCAACAGATCTGATGAATATGCATAAGCAGAAACAAATGCAGGGAAACGTAGGCTAACACAAGTTTAGTGTCAAAAAGACTGCATATCTGTCCTGGACTTTCTATATGAAATATGAATTTAGCCATGCACACTGATTACTTTTTGATCCAGTTACTGCACATATCTCAGTATGGGCATTAGGATTTACTGTTGAAGAAAAACTACTCTCAGAAAGATGTATAAATATAAAGCATATGTTCTTGTATCAATACTAATGAAATTCACCTTATGTGGCAGAAGGACACACGGAGGGAAAACTCCTGAGTATCTTTCTAAAGTCTACATCCTATCACTAGCAGAAAACAGCACCAAATCAGGCAGTTGAAAACCTGGTATTAACATACAGCAACAAATTCTAAGAACCTCAGAAACGTAATAATTTAAAGAGTCACCAGCACCAAACTCTTCTCTCCTTTCCACCCAAAATAAAGATGTATTTTCACTTGTTAAACTCAACTGGTGACAGAGAAGTGGCTTTTGGCTTTAAGCCACCATCTTCTGAAAAGCTGTTACAGTTTTTTATACAAGCTGCCTTGTTGAACTACCACACATATTCAGCAGCGGACCAACTAGCCAATTCTTTTCTCCCAGAAGAAACAAACTGCCAGTTCAGGTTTGGATAGGCAGAAAATTATACCTCTTTTTCTGCTTACTGTCTTTAAGACTTGCACCACTGCTGACACAGCTGGAGACCTTGCATTCTTATGGTCTGAAATCAGAGTGTAACCAAAGACTAGATGTCTTAGCATCCCATCACAGGAAAAGTTACACTAATAATTTAAGAATACCTTAGACATGAAAACGGCAATGTTCTGCTGTTTTGCTTTCTTTTTGACAGCACTGAAAAGGTACGGGTTTCATTATAATATTCCTAGTTAATCTCACAAACACACACATGTGCACACAGCTGAAATTACAAATACTGTTGTTAAGTTATGAGAATTCACAATGCTGTAAAATCATATTAGAGGGGAAAAAAAACAATTTTAGTGGGTTACTTTGTTACAGTGAATGTCAAATTCACCAAAGGCTCTATTAAAAGGCACAATGAATGCAAGTTATGACTTCAAAATATTTTAAAAACCCAAATATATGAAGAGGTACTTTAAAGCAGTAACATAAGCACATTGTGTACATCAACAAAAAAATGTGGACCTGATCCATCAGTTCATTTTTTAAAATAAGTCATTTTGATTACTTCCATTTTCTTTAGTGACTTTGACTTTAAACACTCATTCCAGGGGTATTGGCTTCTTGCAGTCCTTACCCATTTCAATCTCAAACCACACTTCTCTTTCCTCCACCAGAATCTTCTCTTGCTTTAAACAGGATCTTGGAGAAATACTTCATTCTGTTGTTTTTAACATTAATATCTCTAAACATTTTCCATTCTGGCAGTTTGTACTTATGCCATCTGATGGTCTGTACTGCGCAGGGAACCCTAGTAATCATGAACTAAATGCCTACTAACCTGGTTGATGATGATGTTGCTAGAATGCCAGTCACATTTACCACATCCTGGCATTAGAATAACAATAGCAAAGAAGTAGTTTCAGTAACTTAATTTCTCCTACTTCCACAAATGCATTCTATTTATACTCTCCCAAATAGCTTCACAGTGCATAATACCTTGCCTAGAAGCAGCAACGCTGCAAAACTACAATGTAATTTAATTGCATTAATTTGCGTAACTATGTTGAAAATATTTCACCTCTTGCTCAGCAATTTAATATACAAAATTTGGAAAGCAATGTTGCTTGAAAACATACAAATTAGCTATTTATTGTTGCTATAACAACCATAGAAAATTGTGTAAGAAAATAGGGAGCAATGAAGGATGAAACGCCATAGAAACAGATAAGAATAGAGTAAGTCGTGTCAACACTAGCCTTAAGGAAAATTCTAAGCACAAACAAGTTCATGGATGAAAAGGTGGAAAACCAGCAAAGGGCAGTTAAGGTGGGGAAATCAAAAGAGGTAGTTATATGGCATACTGCCAATGTTCTCCAACAGATATTACATGTGGATTAGTTGAAACCTCGTAAAAAAACTAAAACGCATTTGATAAAAATTCAGTAGAGATTATGACAGAAACTTGGTTTGGGTTTTCTAAAAAAACCCTCTTGATTATAACACCACTGCTGCAGTGTTGCACGATATAAATAGTTAAAAGCCCTCAAAACCAAAATACAGTAATAGCTAAATTGCTGCCAGTTCTACATGGTTTTTCTAATATTCCCTCCAGCAGAAGGAACTAACAATTGACTTAGGAAGTTACGAAGGAATTCAAATGTATGGATCTATTTTCCTGTAGGTCAACCCACTACTGCACTGTATAATAAATGTAAACATTAAATGATATCATTTAATCTCTGCTCCTCACCTTTCTAATGACCTTTCAGAGAAAATATCCTGGAGCCTGAATTTTGTTTAACATGGAAGTCATACAGCCTGGGTAATATGACATTCCTACCTACAAGCAAAACATCTTTAATGCATTTATTTCTCCTAAAATAAAAACTAATGTTATACAGATATCTCTTTATCAAAGCTAGAATCAACACATGGACCAGTCAAAATCAAAGTTTTATATACAGTAGAAGAAATAATACATTTACAGCTCTTTGTTCAGAGAATTAACAAAGCCAAAATCGATCCTCTCTCTAGCACAACTCATTTTTGGATGCTATCCACTAATTTTTATTGAGACCAAAATCAAGAAAGAACACTTTCCTTTTTACCTCTCTCATTTCAAAAAAGGACAAAAAATCATATGGGATTAAAACCAAGTTCAAACCAAAGATGGTAAATTCAGATTTGAGTCAGCAGACACATGGAAACCATTGTACAAAGAAAGGAATTCTTGCCTAAAAAAAATTAGTTCAGGTGAGCTGCAACTAAACCAAAGACAAAAATACTGGGAGCAGTCTAAAAAAGGACAGACAGTAAGTAGCTTCATTCTACACTTAATCTGATTTAATGACAGGAGGTAGCCAAAAGGGTCAGTCCTGCTGTGTGACACCCTATGGCTCCTGACCACTTCTTTGCATGACACCTACTAATTTTGCAACAGCAGAATGAGCTGGGAGAGAGAGAGCAGAGGTGAGGACAAGGGGGTGTCAAATGTTTTTTGAGCATGCCAAATGGACTCAGCTGTCTGGCTACCTGGCTGCTATGATCAATACAAGGAGAGTGACAGAAATGAGAAGGTGCCCCTTTCTGCCATGCCTCTCTTTTTCCATAATCCCTATCTCCTGAATAAGTCTGTGGTAAGATCGCACCCATCCATCCCTGATTCCAAGCTACAGAAGCCAAAGGTCAAGCCACCATCAGGCCACAGACAACAGCTGACTACTGATCTCAGCCGATACATCAGCACAGGTATTATCTGGATCCCTCTTTTCAGAAGCAACTTATCGTTAGCAGCAGTAGTACTGAAACTTACAACGAATTCACCTCCTTTGAAACCTCCAGCTTTGCTGAATTTGGACAATACCACTCAAAAGTTATCAGGGTAAACAGAACAATCACTAAGTCTCATTTCCTTATGAAACAGACCAAAATAATACACAGCTAGACTGTACAAAAACCTTCTTCATACAATTAAAAAATGGAAACACCAATACAACTTAACAGAAAACACACAGCAAAGTTGAACATGAGATTTTGGGTAAGTATAGGTTGAGTGGTGGGAATCATAAAAATCTATGAAAGGTGGCTGTGCCTTTATGACAAAGTGAATAAAACTGATTTTATACACTACAACTGCTAAATCGCATGAAATATTTTCCCCAAAGCTCTGGCAATGGGATTAGTAGTTTCCTCAAATTCAGCCTCCAAGCAGAACTGTAAACAAGAAATATAAATACAACAGCAAGGGAATCTGCGGGGGGGGGGGGGGGGGGAAGGCAATTAGCACAGAGGCTTTTCTCTTTCTGATGTTTGTAGCACTTTAGAAGAAATACAGAGATAGCGTATCCTCAGCACATTTTAGGATTCATGCTATATTTGACAGCAAAATAACAAGACTGCCCTACCTATACCAAAATCAGCAAGGCATCTGAAAACACAANGTTTGTAGCACTTTAGAAGAAATACAGAGATAGCGTATCCTCAGCACATTTTAGGATTCATGCTATATTTGACAGCAAAATAACAAGACTGCCCTACCTATACCAAAATCAGCAAGGCATCTGAAAACACAACAAGCTGTAAGTAAAAATATAATATCAGCGAGCAAAGCTTTTGTATCAATTATATCTTGCAGATTTGGGAATAGTAGACTTAGAAAATTCAACTGTAAACTGTTTTCTTACTTCACAAACCTTTTTTAAAACACAGAATGCACAACAGTAAATGCTGTGTTATGATCACCTGACATTATCAGTGGGCAACACAATACATGCTTTTGAAATCTTAGTTATGATATCATCTTACAAAATAAACTAGAGCAATAATTTATTTTTATCTCTTCCTAATATAAATTGAAAATATAATTAGAAAAATGAAAAGGGAATAAAAGCAACAGAAGAAGAATCTAGTACCACAGATTCTTTTATTCTCTATATAGATTTGATCTTCTGACATTACAAAAAAGAATGTCACTTATGCCCAAGAGTAGATATAGAGATGGGGATCTACTCCAGCACTGCAGTTACACAACAGTGAAATCCAAAACCACAATTTAGCTCATCAAATGTATTTCTAGAAAGTTTTCACACCCTTGAAGAGGAAGAAATACCATCTTTGGAGAAAAAGTTTCAGGTGTCACTCATAGTCCACCCTTTATGTTGCCTCAGTGGTACTGCTGAGGTCCTGACCTATGTTCAAGTAACTGCTCAGGCAGCCTCTGGTTGAATTTGGAAACATTCTAAAGCTGCTGTATCAGAAAAGGCCCCAGCAACCAGGCATCACATCTTCCCATCATTGTGCAAAAGCATCACATATCAAAACCATGACAAATTTAAAAGCAGTGTATCAACAGCAGAGTCCACAACTATTGTGGACTCTGATGAACATGCAAGGCATTTCAAGAAAAATGTTTTAATGGAAATATGTCAATGAAGAAATTGCTATTTCACTCAACCGCAGAATTCAAATGTCACTAAAGTCAACATAACTAATTACAGCAAAAGTTTCAATCTCAGTCTATTTCACCAAAAAGTGAATGTTTTAAGAAAATTCTCTTTCCTATGAATTAAAGGCATCTGTGGACCTACTGAATATGAAAATCAGACCAAAATAAATTCTGCAAGTATTGCAAAGTGAGCCACTGCATAGCTTACTAAAACTCTCCAAATACTGAGATTATACAATACTGCAAGAAAAATGTATTTTATGCCCTTTTGCTGACAAGGACTATAACACCTCATTCAGTTGGACTTTATGCAATGCAACATGTAACACTGACATCAAAAGGTGTTACTAAAAGTCCAGGCCAAGATTTGCTTGCTGTTTTAGGTGGGGAATAAAGGCAGTGGGGAAAGGGAGGTTTTCACTTACTGCCATCCAGGGCAGTATATGGTCTAAGTCCATGCGATAAGCTATCACAATACCTAACCTGTAAGGCAGATGGCTTTTCAAAAAACAAACTTTGAAGTGCAGTCTAATTTTATTTAGATCCCCTGTATGGCATCATCATGACATACGTGCTAATTTAAAGGATTCATTAGTTTCAGGTGACTGCTTTGAAAAATTTAAAATTGGAACAAACCTGAGATGTCTACTGCTAATGACAAAGCTCTGACTGAATATGGTTCAGTTTAACCTTTAAAAACATATACTGTAAAAGCAAAATGTCATTTCTTAACAAAAGCCTCCCACAGGCAAAAAACTAGAAGCCCTCCTATATTCAAAACATGAATTCACCTAGTATATCCACTCAAGAAGGAAGAAATGGAAAGGGAATTTTGGCAAGGCACAGAGACAGGAAACTCTTGTTTATGATTCCTAAAATTGTCCACCTAAGATATGAGCTTCCCAAAGCATCAGTGTCAGGATGGGACTGACATTTACCAAAAGCAATCTTAAGACATTTACCAACCTCCTGAGATGTCTTCTGTAGAGCTCCCTAAATTGATACAAAGTCTTACTGTATTTACAGCAAAATTATATCTCTTGCCTGCTTCACAAGTAGACCATGGCTGCTATTAACAGAAGTAATGAAAGGCAGCATTTTTACTCTGTACCTTTTTCCTCAGAAATCAATACATACTTTTTTTTTGATGTACAAATGTACAAAGATTCAACAGCAACCACCACAGCAAGCAGAATAACTCCCTTAAAGAGTGCATGAAGAATGGAAGACATTACTCCTACATGAAAATACATATTCCATGTTCACGAATGCATCAAACATAGCAACTGTAGTTAAAATTTCACCAAAGGTTAGCTGTGATCATGGACTGCCTGGCACTAGTTACTATGTATTTAAATGAGTACAAGACAAAACAAAGAATGAAGTTTGCTGGCACAATTGGTTAAAAATACTACTCATAAAAAAATCCCATATGGTTAAGCCAGACAGCTTTCACTTGAAAACTTGACACTTACTCGATTGATAACCACCTGCATACAAAGTTTTTGGCAGCTTTAAAATACCTTTACCCCCCTTTCCCCCCCCCTTTTTTTTTAAGACTAAAATATTCTTCAAGTTATTTCCTATCATATCAAGCACAAACATGCTTTCATTTAACTTCAGGAATGGAATGTGTCTTATTTTAATCTTTCACCTTTGTTCAGTTAAAAAACCTGTGTTGCTGATAATAAGATGCAAACCAGATCTTATTTAAAATATGATTTATGCTATATGTTTATATATTCTCAGGAACACTGCATTCCAAATTGATAACTACTTGATTTTGTGGTATGTTTGGGGTTTTTTTATTTGGCTTTCTTTTCTTTTGCTTTTATGCTTTTAATGTAGTCAGTCCTGCAAAAAGAGCTGGCAGGATCACCAGGCTCCTGAGTCAGTAGTTTCATACATCAGGCACTCATTTCAATTTTTAGCTGATAAACTCTAGTATGCATTCTGGTAATAGACAGAGGCATTCCCATGGCTCTGGCACCAACACCCACTTTGCAAAGGGAACTGCATATTCCCAGACAGTACCTGCTGCAGGAGCTGCACAGCTACAGACACTGCATATATAGCTGCTGGCATACGTGTGTAGATACTTTCTTCCAGTGCCTGGTTAGATCCCAGGACGCAAGTATATGTACGTATCAGCTTCCAGATGGAACATACAGATCGGGTGCCATCTTCACTGTCCAGCCTGCAGACAAGCATTGGCAGCTGCAAAAAGTTACCATCAATGACAACAGCTCCTCGCAGCCCAGGTACATTCAACCACTTTTGCTTCCTTTTTGAGATGGGATTTGCAATCTACAGCTTAGACCAGTAGCTTTATTTTCTAATTTAAGAGTAGGATTATTATGGAATAAGAACACACTGCAATTGTTTGGCAGCAGGTCCCAAGAAATTCATACTTTCTGGATCCAAGGTTGTCAGGACAAACAGCAAAAATAATGAACTCATTTTACAGTAGAAAATAAGGTTAAGGGAAAAAAAAACAAACCCACAGACAGTAGGAAACAGGATTAGTTATGTAGCAGTAAACATGGGGAAGGCAAAACCATGTAAAAAAAAAGGGGGGGGTATTTTTAGGAAAATAAGCAGTAACCTGACATGAAAGTAATTTCAAGCGTTATCACATTCCCATAACTACAACTAAACCAGCCCTGCAATACCCTGGTACTCCTTCTTCCTCACTTAGGAATTTAACAAGCCTAAATTCTAAAACAGATAATGAGATATCGACAGAAGATTAAGAATTATCACCTCATGCTTGTCACAGTTTCTGAACTTGATGAAATTCTGGTCCTACCTCTACAGAAATACAAATGGCAAAAGGAATAATCCAGCTATTCTGTGCAAGCATTCTGATTTTTTTCCCTCAGGAAACACAGCATAAGCATGAAGCTCAGCAATTTGCTTCTGGTAACTGCATTTCCACACAGCTGGCTACTCCTGATAGGCCTTCTGAGGCACCTCTTCCATTTCTGGTTGTTTTTTCAAACAGAGTGCAGCCACTCACTAAAAAGCATTTCCAAGTACACTGTAGTTCTAGAGAAAATGTGTAACTAAATCTAACTCCTAGAATTTCAACTGCACAGAAATATTCAAAATACCAAAGCCCATGAAAACAAAGTATAGACACTGCTTGTTCAATAAGGTATAGATGCTCCTCATTTCACCTGGTTCAGTGGTGCCAATTTATTGGTATTCCAAAGGGACTGATTTTAGAGCATGGACTTAATTTTCTTTTTAAAATTTAAAATAAAACAATAAAACAAATAACCGACACCACCACCCAAAAGAACCCCACGAAAAAGCAAACCCCCAAAAACAAACGCTGCACAAGCCCCCACAAAATCCCCACCGCCAGTCACATATCACTTTTGTAAGTACTAGCTTAAGCTTCATGCACCCCTGAAGCTTTGGACTATTTTAATTTTTGAAGACAAATCTAAGGGATTCCAGTTACATATATGAAATGGAAGCAGCACACTTTAACATATTTCTCTTTGACTTAACTTTTTGTAGAATACACATGGTATGAAAAAAACCAACCCAAAAACCCAGGATGCTTAACTTTGGGATATGGAAGACCACAGAAGTCCTCCTGGTTAAACCAACTTCCTCTGCCCTTATCTGGTCAGATCCATAGTTTACATCCCACTCCAGTCCCCACACTATGGGAACCACAGGGCCCTCAGGAGAAATTTATGCAGAAGCAATGAATATCAACACTGACAGATGAATTCTGCCTCCATTAAGGTTTGATTACTGCACTGGAGGTAGTACAGTGGTGAAGATATGCCTCCACTGTACTGCACAGAGTGTTTACAGAGGAAGATACTCAACTCACTAGTACAAACGTAGTTAACTCACTTTCAGCTATTATATGATAGAACCATAGAATAGAATCATAGAATAGTTACGGTTGGAAAGGACCTTAAGATCATCCAGTTCATGCTCTGAACCAGTTGCCTGGTACCATGGCTGTCAGCGGAAGTTCACCCTAATAACATTTTGCAGAGTGCCTCACAGGCTATCTCACTACCTTTTTTTTTTCCCTTCCTTTTCTTTTTTCTTTTTTAGATCTATGCAATAAAATCGTACATCATATATATTTTATTTCCATTCAAATTCGACACTAGGCATGGGAGCATATTTCTATGCTACAGGTACTTTTGCAAGAATCTGTGAGTAGTTTAATTTAAAAGCCATGGACAGCAACCTAAAGCAATTTTTGACCATGCAAAATGTTTTATAAATAGTTCCATGTGCACTGTTCATCTGGAGACTCACTAGAGAGGAATAATGACCTTGTATTTCATTCTCATTTACTCTGAATTAGCCAAACCTTGTGTTTTTAATTACATACTTAATACACCTGGCATGGTCTAATTACAGAAAACAAAATATCATTTAAACAAAAGGTGACCTTGAACTCAGTCTATCAAAATACTAGTTAGCTTTAAGTTTTCAGTTTTTAACAAACTGCCAAGACATGCAATAGCAATTTTCCAAATGTGATCATATGCCTTTAGAGCAACAGACTTACTGCATTAGGAAACATCTGTACACACTTTTTATGGCTTTCCTCATTATTAATGCAAATCCCTCTTAGATTTCAATAGTGCTATAAACAGTTCAATGGGTAAACAGTGAGTTCACACTATTGATATTTTTAATGTGTTAGACTACACTAAATCTAGATTTGACAAGCAGCAGACTGTTGAAGCTGAAGTGACTTTTTTCAGAAACTAGTGATTTTGTATGGAGTATTGCACCTACAAACAAAGGGAATGTAATGCTACAGCAATAACAATATGATGCAAAAGAGCCAAAGTGCTTTGACACAAGAAACTCCTATTTTTCACTTTGACCAAGCACTGACAAGAAATTAGGAACAGCGTATTTAATAAAGCATCTAGGATTTAGAGTCAACAGAATGTAATGGTTACACAAAAGTCAATAAAACCTAAAATTTCCATAATATAACCAATAGACATAATTATACATTATGGTTGCAGTGGTGGGGGGGTGGGGTGGGTGTTTGTGTTTCATTGCAAATTCATATTTAGGTATAGGAATAATGTAAGTACATTTTCTCTCAAAGGTTTTTTGCACTTGTGACTTTGGTCATCATTACAGCCCTAGCACTTCCCATTTCAACATGCCAGAACAGTGAAGATACAGTGCATTTGAGATAAACAATGTCCATAGCAGTATTAAGGAAAGGCAGGAATTAAAATTTAAGCATGTTGAGCAAATATCTACCAAACTACTGGGTAATTCATAAACTGCTGGCTTTCAAAGATGTACTCTTACAATATTTATCTACATGCTCTATTACTGACCACTGTGTACTTCTAAACCAGAATATTCCCACACACAAGCAGGACAGAAGCTGCTTAATGGAAATTTGACAATGTTTCTGCATGAGAACAGATTTCTATCACTGCTGAGACAGCCACTGTTTTGCACATAGATGACAAGAGTGTTTTGCATATACAGTAGATCTGAACAGGTAGATGCTTGTTGAAAAAAAAACCAAACTTCACCAATCACTAGATAACACAATTTCATAAGAAAGTATCCTGAGTGAACAGAGTTCACACTTCAAATGAGACCTGATGGCAGGACTCCTGCATCTTATTCCAGCTTTGCTATGAACTCATTGTGGAATCACTGACTCTCTGTTTCTCTGACATCATTCTGCACTACTCTCCATTACGAGACCGCAGTTAAAAAAGTATTTCAATCAATACTCTGATCTGAATCCTCTCCCCGTCATCTCTCAATAACAAAGTCTCTAGTCAGTGCAATTACATTGCTTTAGCTCTACCAGAAAATCCTGTTCTTACAACATAGACTATGCCAAATACACAAATATGGCACCCACTAACAATACTGTGAAATCATTTGTCACAGGTTCAAACACTGCTTCATTCACTTCAGATCTGGCATGGCTATGTTAGCTTGAAATGAAGCTAATCCTGTCTCTCAAACAATGCTAGGGACAAACATAACCTGAAGCAAAATTAGTGTGTTACCTCAGCACAGAGGAATAAAATTAGTGGTTAAAAAGGTGATCTGAAGAAAAAGCCTTGGAACTACACATGGCAAAATGCTCTAATACAGCTTGAGTTCTCATGAACTCTGAAATGAATGGGCAGGAAGCAGTGAATTAAATTCAGTTTTTCTGTAAATCAAAATAAAAGTAATAGTTTTTTCCTGAAAAGTATTTCTCGGG